>JAREIK010000939.1:738087-743087 GCA_029783825.1 Sapria himalayana
ATAGATAGTTTGATAGATAATCCGATAGATTGATAGTTAAATAGATATATATATATATATATAAAAGATTAATAGATAGATAGATAGATTGAAAGATAGATAGACTGGAAGATACATAGATAGATAGATAGATATATAGACAGACAAACAGATAGACAGACTTCAAAAACATATAGATAGATGGATAGGTCATTGATCGATCGATAGATAGATAGCTAGATATGTAGATAGATAAATAGATAGACATACAAATATATAGATAGATAGTTAAATAGATGGATATATAGATGGATATATAGATAGACAGATAGATAGACATTAATATAGAAAGATAGATAGATATAGATAATCAACTTGAAAGACTTATACGTAGACAGATAGATGAATAGTTAGATAGAAAGATACATAGACAAATTAATAGATAAATAGATAGATACCTAAACACATAGATTCACAAATAGATAGACAAATAAATAGATAAAAAGATAGAGAGATATATACATAGATATATAGGCAGATATATAGACATATCGATAGATAGATAGTCAAAATAATAGATAGATAGATAAACAGATAGATAGACAAATAGATAGATTGTTAAATAGACAAATAGATAAATAGATAGAAAGATAGTTAGATAGATAGATTGATAGATAGAAAGAGAGATATATAGATAGATAGATAGATAGACATATGGATTAATAGATAGATTGATATATTGATAGATAGATAGTTAACTAATCCTTCACAAATTAACTAGTGATTATTTCTCTAGGTAAATTTCTATTGCTAAAAAGACATTTTCTAGTTGTGATTGATATACAAATAGATATACAAATATACAAATAAAAAAGATAGACATATAAACAAATAGACAAATAAATAGATAGAAAGATAAAAAAATAGATAGATAATTAGATAAATAGAAAGATAGATAGCTGAAATAGTAGATAAATAAAATTGATAAATATATTGAATGATGGAATGATACAATAATAGAATGATAGACATATAGATGGATAAACATATAGACAAATAGATAGAAAGATAGACAAATAGAATAATAGATATATAAATAGACAAATTAACAGAAGGAAAGATAGACAAATTGATAAATACATATACAGATGAATAGGTAGACAGATAGACAAATAGATAGATAGATATTTAGACAGAAAGAAAGATAGATAGATTATTAGATAGATTAATAGATAAATAGATAGATAGATAGACAAATATAAAAATAGATAGATAGATTGACAAATAGATAGACAGATAAATAAATAGATAGACAAATAGATAGATAGATATACATATAGATAGAAAGATAGATAGAGAGTTTGATAGATAGATAGATAAATATATAGATTGACAGATAGATCAATAGATAAATTGATAGATAGATAGATATGTAGTTAGATAAATAGATATAGATAGATAGATAGATAGAGTGATAGATAGATAGATAGAATGAAAGATAGATAGACAGATAAACGGATAGATAGATAAATAGATAGACATATAGACAAATAGATAGTTCACCATATAGATAGATAGATTGATTAATAGATTGATAAATAGATAGATAGACAGACAAATAGACTAATACACAAAAATATAGATATAGATATATAAATAGATAGATAGAAAGATATATAGATAGATAGATATATAGACATATAGATAGACAGACAGATAGATAGATATAAAGTTATAAATATATATATATTGAATAATAGAGAGATAAATAGATAAATAAATAGATAGAGAGAGAAGCAGATAGGCAGATAGAAAGATGGGTAGATTTTCTGATAGGTATATATGAAGATAGGTATATATGCAAAAAGACTCATAGGTAGATAGTAAGATTGGTAGATAGATAGATAGACAAATAGAGAGATAAATACATTGAAAGAATGATAGATAGATAGTTAGAAAACAGATAGATAGATAGACAGATAAATAGATAGATAGACAAACATAAAGATAGAAAGAAAAATAGAAAAATAGGTAGAAAGATTGAAAGACAAATAGATAATTAGATAAAGAGATAGAATGTCAAAAAGATAGATAGATAGATAGATAGATATATAGACAAAATAGATAGAAAGACAAAAAGATATTTATATAGATAGATAATTAGATAGATAGATAAATATATTGATAGATAGAAAACTAGATAAATCATCATATGGATAGTTAGATAGATAGACAAATAGATCGATAGATAGATAGATAAGTAGATAATAAGGTAGGTAGATAGATAGATATATATATATAGATAGATAAATATACAAATAGATAGAAACAAAGATATATAATTATATTGATAGATAAATAGATAGATACAGAGATAGATAATTAGATCATTTAGATTAAGAGGTAGATATATATATAGACATATTGATAGATAGGTAGATCAAGAGATAGAATGATAGATAGAAAGATAGATAGAAAGATAAATAGGCATAAAGATAAATATACAGATAGAATATAGATAAATATACAAAAAAAATAGAAAGATAGATAGAAATATAGATAGATAGACAGACTGATAGATAGATAGATAGACATATAGATAGATAGATATACAAAAAAATAGATAGAGATATAGACAAACATATAGATTGGTAGATAATAGTATAGATAGATAGATAAATAGATAGATATATAGATAGATAAACAAAAAATAGATATATTGATTGACAGGTAGATAGATAATTACAGAGACAAAAAGATAGATAGATATTTAGATAGATAAATAGATAGATAGAAAAATATATAGATAGACAGACAGATAGATAGCCACATAAATATATAGATACATAGATAGATGGATAAATAAATAAATATACAAATTGATATATAGATAGATAGCTAGCTATCTAGACAGATAGATGGATGGATGGACAGACAGATAGATAGATAGATATACAGACAGACAGACATATAGATAGATACATAAAAATATTGAAATATATATAGATACATAGATAGATTAATATTTTGATAGATATATAGATAGACAGATAGATAGTTAGAGAGATCGATAGATAGACAAATAGATAGATAGTTAGATAGATATATAGATAGATAGTGAGATAGATTGATAGAGAGATAGATAAATAGTTAGATAAATATATAGACAAATAGATAAATAGACAGATAGTCAAATATACAAATTGAGAGATATATAGATAGATAGACAGATATGAAGATAGAAACATACATAGATAGATAGATAGAAAGATAGAAGGATAGAAAGATAGATAGGAAGACAATAAACAGATAGAAAACTATATAGATAGAGTGACAGATTGATAGATATATAGATATATAGATATTTATATAGACAGATAGATAGAAATTCAAATCAACATTTAGATAGATTGATAGTTTGATAAATCGGTTGATAGACATTTAGATAGATAAAAATAAATAGATAGATAGATAGACATACAGATAGACATAAAAATAGACAGATAGAGAGAGAGAAAGATAGATAGATAGATAGACAAGTAGATAAATAGATAAATAGATAGATAGTTACATAGAATGATCAAATAATAGACATATATTTACATAAACATATAGATAGAAAGACAAATAGAAAGATTGACATATCCATAGACAGATAGAAAGATAGATAAATATACATATACACAAATAGATAGATTGACATATAGATAGATAGACAGAATGATAAATAGTCAAATAGACAAATTAATAGATAGAAAGATCAACAAATTCATAGATAAATAGATAAATAGGTAGACATATAGACAAACATATAGATGGATAGATAGATAAATAGATATTTAGATAGATAAAAAGATATATAGAGGGATAAATAGATAGATAGATGGACAGACAGATAGATAGATAGATGGACAGACAGACAGATAGATAGATGGATAGACAGACAGATAGATAGATGGACAGACAGATAGACAGATAGATAGATCGATAAATGGAATGATTTATGGATAGGTAGATACATAGATAGAAAGATAGAAAGATAGAAATATAGAGAGATAGACATATAAAAAGATAGAAAGATAGACAAATAGGCACGTAGTTAGATAGATATATAGAATGATATATAGATAGATAGAAAGAAAGATAGATTGATTGATTGATTGAGAGATAGATATAAAAATAGATAGATAGACAGATAGATGGATTGATTGATAGAATGATAGATAGACGGATAGATAGATCAAATGATAGATAGATAGATTAGATCGATACACCGATAAATGGATAGACATATAGATAGATGGCCTTTAAAGAAATAGATAGATATACATATATATAAAAAGATAAACAGATAAAAAAATAGACAGATTGACAGACAAATAGATAGATAGATAGATGGAAAGATAGATATGTAGGAAAGTAGATATATATATATATATAAATAGATAAATAGATAGAATGATTGAATGGTAGATAGATAGTTAAACATATATACAGATAGATAGAAAGAAATATAGATAGATAGACAAATAGATAGGTAGTAAGATATATATATATATAGACAAATATATAGATAGAAAGATATATAAATAGATAGATTGAAAGATAGTCAGAAAAACAACTTGACATAGTGAAAGAAAAACAAATTGATAGATACATAGACTGAAAAAAAAGTAGATAGATAGATAAATAAATAGAAAAATAGATATTCAGGTAGAAAGAAAGAAAGATAGATAAATATAAAAATAAATTGAAAGACAAATAGAGAAATAAACACATAGATATATAGATAGATAAATAGATAATTAGACAGATAGATAGTTAAATAAATAGATATATAGATAGACACACACACACACACACACACACACACACACACACACACACACACACACATATATATATATATATAGACAAATATATAGATAGAAAGATATATAAATAGATAGATTGAAAGATAGTCAGAAAAACAACTTGACATAGTGAAAGAAAAACAAATTGATAGATACATAGACTGAAAA
>JAREIK010000939.1:745587-777824 GCA_029783825.1 Sapria himalayana
AATTCTACTTCATTATTTTGCAAACCTTACTATCATAAATATATAATACTATAATATATATGTACATATATATTGCAGTATATATGTACATATATACTGATATATATGTACATATACATATATAGTAGTATATATGTATACAATGGTAAATATGTATATGTACATGTATACTGGTATGTATGTACAAGTATTTATATGTACATATATACTCGGTAAATGTACATATACACTGTAGAGTATATGTACATATATACATGTATACATATACACTAAAGTATATATGTACATGTATGTACATTTAAACTGTAGTGTATATGTAAAAGTATGTACATATATTCTGGTAAATACTTATGCATATATACCAGTATATATGTATATGTACATATATTATATGTACATATACACTATAGTGTACATGTACATATATACTCAATCAAGTTCCACGTCTAAAATCACTTCGCTACTCAATGGATGTTTTCATGTAGATATCAAGAGAATAAGCAAAGTACAAACTAGATGATAAACAAAATTAAATAGAAATGCATAATAGTCTATAGAAGTTCATAAATTAGCCATGAAAGAAACATAATAGCTAACCTAATATGATTACAAGTTACAAATTTTATGAACATTTTTTCAGCATTCATTAGTTTAATAAGGAAAAAAAAAGAAGTATGTGATGGCTATCATTCAAATCATACCGGATTTTTGAGGCTGGTTTGCATTGATCCATAGCACCAATACCTCATTTTAAGCAGCAGCAAACTCATGAGATTTGTATGATTTCATTACCAACTCATGTAGCTACCCCAAGTGTACCCAATGAACTGAGGGTATAAATTATTAAACAAATTGGAGCTTATATTAGACTCATTATTATAGAAACATAGTGATTTGATTACAAGTTTCAAATTTTATGAATATTTTATCAGCATTCATTAGTTTTATATGAAAAAAGTAAGTAATACATGATAGTTATCATCCAAATCATACCTAATTTTGATGCTGTTTGCATTGATCCATAGCTCCAAGTAATTATAAGTAGTTATACACACACACACACACACACACACATATATATATATATACAAAATTATAAACAAATATATAGATTTACATATATGTATACATATATATATATATACATAGTTACAAATATAGTTATATTTAATTATATAGAGTATTATATAGTTATACAAATATTTATATATAGTTATACACATATAGTTAAACATAATGATGTATTTTGTTATACATGTAATTATAAATATAGTTACATGTGGTTATACATATAGTTACACATATAGTTATACATATATTTATACAAGTAGGTATATATATTTATTCATATAATTTTATATATTTATACATATAGTTATGTATATGTATAGATATAGTAAAATATATTTTTATATACTAAGATATACAAATGTATATTAAATATAAATTGTAAATTATATATTTAAATATAATTATGTATAAATCTTTTATAGTTATACATATAATATAATATAATTATTGATAGTTATATGGTATTATACATATAGTATATATAGATAAAAATATTTTTATATAGTTAAACATATAGTTATATATAGATATATTCATACAAATAGTTATACATAAATAGATAATGTTATAAACAAATATATAAATTTACATATATGTATACATATATGTATACATAGTTACAAATATAATTATATTTAATTATATAGAGAGTTATATAGGTATACAAATATTTATATATAGTTATACACATATTGTTAAACATAATGTTGAATGTTGTTGCACATGTAATTATAAATATAGTTATATGTGGTTATACATATAGTTACACATATAGTTATACTTATATTTATACATGTAGGTATATATATTTTTACATATAATTTTATATATGTATACATATAGTTATAGATAGGTATATATATGGTAAAATACATTTTTATATACTAATATATAAAAATGTATATTAAATATATTTTTTAATTATATTTTTAAATATAGGTATGTATAATATTTTATAGTTATACTTATAGTCAAAAACAATTAATCATAGTATATGTTCCTATACCTTTGGGATCCAATGACAAAAGGACACAAATCAGAAAACAAACAAGCTCGGCTTACAACAGATCATAGCAAAGAAAATGTGCTCTTGTATTTTAGGCATGCAATATATAAATATAAATATAATTTACATCCCCCTAGAAATAGATGATGTCACCGACATAACCGAAAAATATACTAATAATTAAATAAAATTACTTATAGATGAATATTTAAAAATTAAATATTGTGAATATAAAGACAATATGTTTGTAGAATCTACATGAATAGATAAAGAAATTTTTAGCACGATAAAGATTAATAGAGATCATGGTAATACTAGATAAAGGGAGAAAATATGATGATGTACAAGGAATGAAAGCAAAAAAGAAAGACATTTAAAGTTTGAAGGAGGAGAGGGGTAGAGAGAGAGAGAAGGTGGAATGGGAGAGAGGGGCAGAGAAATGGAGAGATGGGGAGAGAAAGGGGAGAGGGAGAGAAATGGGGGAAAGAGGGAGTGAGAAATGGCGGAAGGGAGAGAGGGAGAGGGAGAGATAGAGAGGGAGAGAGAGGAAGAGAGAGAGAGAGAGAGAGAGAGAGAGAACAAGCAAGAAAGGAGAGCGAGAAAGAAAATAACAAGAGTGTATGACACATAAAGAAAAAGATGAATAGAATGATACAGAAAGAATTAGAGAGGGAGAGAGAGACACAGAAAATGTAGTGTTAGAATGAAAAATTAAATAAAAGAAAAAAATTTCTTCTATACAAACCTATCAAATATTAAATCTTTTATCATGCATAAGTTTATATATGAGCCTGAGGCCCAAGCGATGAGATTATGTAAGAGTATGACCCTTATTTGTATTATACCATATTTGAGTTTGACCAACGGACACTCTCATGCTATGTGCCCACAAATTGTTGATATTCTATCTTTTGTCATTTAATTTCAAGTTAATGCAACAAATTAGTATTATCCCATATATAATTATATGTTAGTATAGATATAGTAAATGTAGTTATAAATAGTTACATATAGTTAAACATATAGTTATATATAGTTATATGCATACAAGTAGTTATAAGTAGATATACATGAATGTATACAAAGTTACCAACATTATATATACATAATTAAAATAATGTATACAAAGTAGTTTTAAAAAATTATATAGATTTACATATATTTATACATAATTAAAGATAAAGTTATATATATATATATAGAGTTATTTATAGTTATACAAATATTTATATATAGTTATACACATATAGTTAAACATTATGTTGTATGTTTTTATACATATAATTATAAATATAATTACATGTGGGTATACATATAGTTACAGGTATAGTTAAATTTATATTTATACATGTATGTATATATATCTTTTCATATAGTTTCATATATTTATACATATAGTTATGTATAGGTATGGATATACTAAAATACATTTTTTATACTAATATATAAACATGAATATTAAATATATGTTTTTAAAAATATATATATATATATATATATATATATATATATATATATATATATATATATATATATATATATAGTTATGTATAAATTTTTTATAGTTATACATATAGTAAGATAGAATTTTTTATAGTTATATTTTATTATAAATATATAATTTATAGTTGTAAAATATTATATATCGTTAAACATTTAGTTATACATACATACATATATATATATATATATATATATATTCATATGAGTAGTTATATTTTGTTGTACATAAATATATACTAAGTTATAAACAAATATATTGATTTACATATATGTATAAATAGTTAAAAAATATAGTAATATTTAATTATATAATGTTTTATTTAGTTTTACAAATATTTATATAGAGTCATACACATAAAATTAAACATTATGTTGTATGTTGTTATACATGTAATTATAAATATAGTTACATGTGATTATACATATAGTTACACATATAGTTATACTTATATTTATACATGTAGGCATATATATTTATTCATATAAATTTATATATTTATACATATAGTTATGTATAGGTATAGATATTGTAAAATACATTTTTATATACTAATATATACAAATGTATTTTAAATATAAGTTGCAAATTATATATTTAAATATCATTATGTATAAAGTTTAACAGTTATACATCTAATAAGATATAAGAGCATCTCCAAGAGGCTTGCTAAATGCCTCCGTTTAGCTATTTTAGCGAGGATTTTTACAAAAACTATCTTCAACATCCTCGCCACCCATCTCGCTATTTTGAATATCACCCAAATCACTCACTAGACATAGGGAGTCTTCGTTCCTCACCAAACGCATAAATCAAGGAGAATATTTTTTGAAGATAAACCAAAATACAGGTTTTGTTCATATTTTTAACGCTTCACAATTCAATAGAACATGTTTTCGATGCACGAAAACATGATTTCGTGCAGCGAAATGATGTTTTCGCTACACGAAAACCTCAATTCGTGTAGCGAATTGAGGTATTCGTTGCAAGAAATCAAAATTTCGTGCAGCTATATGAGAATTTGCTGCACGAAATCCTTAATTCGTGCAGCGAAATGAGTTTTTCGCTGCACGAAAACCATAATTCATGCAGCGAATTGACTTTGTCGCTGCACGAAACCTAAACTTCGTGCAGTGATATGAGCATTTCGCTGCACGAAAAACTTATTTTGTCCGGCGATAAGTTGTTTTCGCTGCACGAAACTCATATTTCGTGCAGCGAAATCTGGTTTTCGCATGCACGAAAACCAGATGCTTTTGAAATACACGAAAACCATAATTCATTCATTTTTAAAATACACAAAAACAAGTTGTTTTTAAAATACAGCTAACTCATGTTTTTGGTTTTCGCTGCACGAAATAAGTGTGTGTAGTGTCGATTTTTTTTGGTGTGTTTTTGTGTGTGATTGTATGTGTGCTTGTGTGTGTGCATGTATGTGTGATTGTGTATGTGTATTCAATTGAGTGAGATTATGTGACGATGTTTAAAATTAATGTTTGAAATAACTAACTTTAAAAGTTAGTTATAGTTTGTTGAGGTGTATAGCTAAAATAGATAGTATTGTTAGAGTTAACTTTAAAAAGTGAATAGCTAAAATAGATAATATAAAATTTAATAACTTTTTAGTAGCTAAAATAGAGAGCATTGTTGGAGATGCTCTAATTATTTATAGTTATATGTTATTATACATATAGTATATATAGCTATAAATATTTTTATATAGTTAAACATATAGTTATATATAGATATATTCTTACAAATAGTTATACATAAATATATAAAGTTATAAATAAATATATGATTTACATATATGTATTCATAGTTACAAATATAGTTATATTTAATTATATAGTGTTACATAGTAATACATATATTTATATATAGTTATACACATGTAGGTAAACATAATGTTGTATGTTACTATACATATAATTATAAATATAATTAATTATGGTTATACATATAGTTACACATATAGTTATACTTATATTTATACATGTAGGTATATATATTTTTTTATATAATTTTATATATGTATACATATAGTTATATATAGGTATATATATGGTAAAATACATTTTAAAATATAGTAAATGCGGTCTTGTATATGGTAAAATACTTATTTTTATATAATTTTATATATGGTAAAATACATATTAGATATGTTATTATATAAAAATGTATATTAAATATATGTTGTTAAATACATTTTTAAATATAGTTATGTATAATTTTTATAGTTATACATATAGTCAAAAACAATTATTTATAGTTATATGTTCTTATACCTTTGGGATCCAATGGCAAAACAGAAAAAAACAAGTTTGACTTACAATAGATCAGAACAGAGTAAATGCAGTCTTGTATTTCAGGCGTGTAATATATAAATATAAATACAAAATGAATCGCCCTAAAAATAGATTATGTCATCCACATAATAGAACAAAACTCAAGAAAAATCGGTAAAGATTAAGTCCACATCTAGATATGTCAACAAAGTTTGTCTCATCATGCTAAAATTGTTTATGACTTGCTGGAAATATAATTGAAAAGCTAATCAAGACCCTCGTAGAGGCCCTCACAAGAGGTAGCACAGGTTCTCTGAATGTGCCAATGGCATTGACAAAGAGAGTGAAGTCCTAGCTTTTCAGTAATTTCAGCTGCATTCATCGTATTGGGACGATCTTGCTTATTGGCGAACACGAGCAAAACTGCATCTCGAAGCTTTTCCTCCTTTAGCATCCTATGCAACTCATCTCTGGCTTCAACAACTCGATCTCTGTCATTGATGTCCACCACAATAGTAGGAATTGTGGTGAAAACTTCCCCAAGTTTCAACTTATATAGAATGGTTTTTTTACCCACAGCATCAAGACCTAGCACTAAAATCCTTATCTCCTTGTTGGAAAACAACTTGCTGAACAGCTTTGTGAACATAAACTTCATTTTTCCACTAATTCTCAATCCCTTTGTCATATGGCAGTAGAAAGATCTGATGAGAAAAAGAAACAGAATCAATAGACCTCAAGAGATAGTCACCAGAGAGGGAAGTCAACCTTTATATGTTTTTATACCTATAGTATATATAATTAAAAAAAGTTATATATAGTTAAACATATAATTATATATAGATATATTCATACAAGTAGTTATAAGTAGTTATATATAAATATATACAAAGTTATAAATAAATATATAGATTTAATTAAATGAATACATATATGTATACATATATACAAATATAGTTATATTTAATTATATAGAGTATTACATAGTTATACACATATTCATATATAGTTATACACATATAGTTATAAATTTTTATGTAGTTAAAGATATAGTTATATATACTTATACATATAGTAAAATACAAATATATATAGTTATATATTATTATACATATGATATATTTTGTTAAAAATATAGTTATATAGAATTACTCATATAGTTATAAAATATTATATAGTTAAAAAATAGTTATATATAGTTATTAATATTGTTATAAAAATAGTTTACATATTACAAATATATTAAATATAATTATGAAGAGTTTTATATTGTTATACAAATATTTATAAATAGTTATAATATATTATGATAACAACACACTCTAAATTGCCCAATTAAATAACACCACTATAGAGAAAGAACTTGTATCAACAATCTTTTCTTTTGGTAAGTTAATATCATATTTAGTGGGAACTAAAGTCATATTATATACTAATTATTCTATAATCAAATATCTCATAGAAAAGAAAGATGTCAAGCCTAGATTGATTTGATAGGATTTTATTATTACAATAGTTTAACTATAGATATTAGATATGAAATGTATATATAATCAAAATTGAAAACAACTTATCATGACTAGAAAAGAAGATAGCAGAGTATTTGAAAAAGATATTAGATCGATTTTTTTAGTTGAACTAATTATAGCATTGAATGGAAATGTAATTCTATTGTATATAGTATTGAATGAACCTTATCATTGCATATAGTTCTCTGATCAAAATTTGAGGCAAAGTGTTATAGATGGGAGATTAATAGTATTTTGCAATAATGTGACTTTTTCCTCATGCTCTCATGAATTTGTGGAACATGTTAATATTTATGTGCTCAATTAATCTTTTTCTCAAAATTAATGTTGATATTTACATATATATATATATATATATATGCATTAAAATATCTCTTCATATACACTGCCCTACACACACAAACATTTATACATCCATATACAATACTATACATTATATATCAGCATACACATTTTTGTACTTTTTTTATATATTCACACATGTATCTACATTTTCAAAGTAGTGTGTATACACTTGTATGCATGCATATACTACTGTACACCTACACAAACACACATATATACTTATATACGTAATGTATTTTAAAAGTTACACATGAAACTATTATATATATATATATGGGTGTGTGTATGTGTGTAAATACATTTAAAATAAAATATTATATATTGTACACAATTTATAAAATATGGTAAATTCTTTATATCTAAAACAAATGTGTGTGTGTGTGTGTGTGCATGTGTGTGTGTGTGTGCATGTGTGTGCGTGTGTAAGCGTGTGTGTGTGTGTGTGAGTGAAACATATTAATGTGTAAAATGAAATTATGAATTAAATATATGAGCTTCTATTTTATTCAAATAGTTGTTTTTTTAATATTTATATTAAAATAACTATAATTATACTCATATAAATAAATGAAGTTGACATTATTTGTAAATTATTTTGTTTTTATAATTACGCTAAAAAAGAAAATATAGTTCATAAATTATTAATATTGTTTTTATTTTTCTATAATTTTTTTTATTAAAATATTAATGTCTATGATAAATTTCTGCATATTATTTATTGTTATTAATAAATTTTTAGAAACTTTAAAATTCAAACAAATATAATGTAGTGCATATAAATGCATGTCTTTAATGTTTTGTAAAAAATCAATTATTTTTCTAATTATGTTCAAACAAAATAGATTACCATATAAATACATGAGTAAATTTTTCTACGAGTAATTAATTTTTTTATTATATTCAAAATATATAAATGACCATATAAATATATAATTTTTTTTAAATAATTTTTTTAATTTTGTTTTTCAAATTTAATACATTACAATTTTTTTTTTAATTAATAGATACATTTCAAAAATTGTTTATTTATAATAAATATAATATATTGCATATTATGAGGTGCAAAGTTTATTTTGTAAATAAATTTTATTTTTAAAATTTTATCTTTGTAAATTGAAACTACTTCACATATATATTTTAGAACTTTTTTATAATATTTATTACACAAACATATTGTTATTTGTTTTGAAATTTACAACATGAATTTTAACAAATGAACATTTTATTATAAATCAATTTTAGTTAAATGATATAAAGTGAAACAAAAAATACAAACCCTAAAAATATTAAATCATAATGATTTATACAAACATATAAAAATACAATAAAAATACATTTAAGGTTTAAAAATTTAATTTTAAGTTCCTAAAATATATGGAAATAAATGATAAAGATTTATACAATATCCAAATAAAACATGTATGAATGAGATGAATGATATGAATGGATATTAAGTTTCAGAAGCATGTAGTTATACATGTTGTAGATATTGCTATATATAGTTTTTCATGTAATTATATATATTTAGACATATGGCTATGTATAGATATTGATGTAGATAAATACATATATATATATATAGTAAAATGGTGATATACATATTGTTAAATACACACACACACACACACACATATATATATATAAGTATATTAAATATATGTTGTTATATTTATATATAGTTATGTTTATGAATACTATTTTTATAGTAATAGATATTGTAAAATACACTTATATATTTATGTTTTATTACTCTTGGGATCATCATATTTACATAATTTATTATTTAAATATCAAATATGTTGTTATATGCACACTGCTCACCACAAACACCAATACCCAATTTGTGATTAACTAAGAAAAACACAAGAGTGTCGACTGGAAAAAAAATGGAAATAAAGTTGGCATATCTACTGTGCACCATCAACATCCATATAATGAGAACACATTATATCACAAATGCATGAAGAATATATACGAATAAATTTATATAACCAATTCAAGCATACCATGGTAATTAATAAAGAATTTCAGAATAAAAAATAACATAATCAAAACTCACACTCTTGCATTAAGATAATAGATGAAGAATTAGTGTAGAAAATATACCTCAAATCAATAAGAAATTCTCGCTTACTCTTCGATTAGGTTTTAATGCATCGATATCGAGAGATAGAGGCAGACTGCAGAGGACTTAGGTGCTTGTTAGAGTTGTCTCTCGAGTCTCAACAATAAGTGATTATATATATTACCAAAAAATTTAAATTTTTAATTATAAAAATATTAAATAAACAATATATAGATATAAAATAAAAAAAAGACTCATTTATTTTATTTACTATCAAAATTTTTTCAACAAAATTAATGTGCATGTAGCAAGGTACACCTAAAAAACAAACACCTAACATTTTTTTATTATAAAATTAATTAAATAATAAATATATAAATAATTTAAAAAAATATATGTTTAGCCTTATAACAAAAAATTATATATCAAATACCCACAAAATTTATAAACTTTATATAATAAGACATACATGAAAAGATGATTTGTGTTCTGGCCACTCTCCTAAGAGTTATAAAAATTCTCTTAATGTTAAAAAATATATAAATATATATATTTTATAGTTATAAATTTTTAAGAATTCATATTAATTTTTATGAAGATAATATGAAATAATTTTAAAGGCATAAAATTTCATATTATTTGATATCATTTATAATTTTTAAAATTCAAAAAATTACTTAAAGTGAGAAGATAATTAAAAAAATTTTATTTTTTATTTTAATAAAGATTAAATGTTAAAAGCTATTAGTAAAAATATTACTCAATTATTTAATATTTATATATTTTTAGTAGTGGCATACATCTATATATTTATTTTTAAATATTAATTTATTTTCTTTTAAATTTAATTAAAAAATTTAAATTTTAATTATTTTTCTATAATTTCAAATTTTGTATTAATTATTTTTTTAAAAGTTTCCTATAATCATAAATTTTTTTTATACTTATAATAATATTAATATTTACTAGTTTATTCATCAATTTAGATATTTTTGAAAATATTTTCTATTTAATAATGCAATTAATTATTTTACATTCATATTAGTAGAAATTTTAATGTATATTAATTTAATTTTTTTAAATATCTTAAAAAATTATTATACTTATAGAATTAATTTTTTAATATTACTTTAATACAAATTTTTTAAGTTTCTTAATTACAAATTTTAGAAAATTTTTTTGTATAATTTTTTAAAAAAATTTATACATCATAAAAATAGTTATTTTTAGGCCTTGTTAATATAATTTTTTTTAGTATTTTTATATTTTTTAAATTATTTATTTATACTATCCTTTTTTTATAATTTTACGAGGAGACTATCTTTCATGGATCGCTCTTCTATAGAAATTTAACATATATTTAAAACTAATAATAAATTAAAAAAATTAAATAATTAAAGATTGGCTAGGGAAATTCTGTCATTAACCCCATTACTATATTCTGGATTTAAATTAGCTAGAGAAGTTCCGTCGCTAAATCCGTCGCTATATTCCAGATTTAATTAGCTAGGAAAGTTCTGTCTCGTAATCCATCGCTATATTAAGGATGTAATTAGCTAGGAAAATCCTATCGCTAAATCTATCACTATATTTCGGATGTAATTAGCTAGAAAAATTCTGTAGCTAAAATCCGTCACTATATTCTAGATGTAATTAGCTAGGGAAATTCCGTCGCTAAATTCATCACTATATTCCGGATGTAATTTGCTAGAGAAATTCTGTCGCTAATTTCATCGCTATGTTTCAGATATAATTAGCTAGAGAAATTTCGTCGCTAAATCGGTCGCTATGTTTCGGATGTAATTAGCTAGATAAAATCTATCACTATATTCCAGATTTTATTAGCTCGGGAAATTCCGGTATAATATCAGTAGCTAAATTTCGTACTTTTCTTGAGCAGAATTTGCGAAGATACTCCATCTCTAATCTGTCGCAAATCCATTGTACATTTTTTTAATGAAAAATCATAAATCACTTGTTATTTCCTAGCTAATCCCTCGCAATTTAGCTAGTGATTGATCACTTGCTAAATTTTCCTAGCTAAATGAATATTTCTTGTAGTATTAACTTGTAGGATCAAATTGTGGTTTAGGCTTACTACTAATGTTAATTAAAAATATGGGATTTCACATTAACAAAAATAATAAAGGTTATGATTTTACTCTCTCTGTAGAAATTTTAAATGATTAGATTATTTTAAATCATAAATAACAATTAGTTATTATTTAAATTTGAATTTAATTTTGAGAAAATTTAAAGTCGTGATTTCATAAATAAATAATTTATGAACTTGATTTTTAATGAATATATTCATTTTATAGGGGTTTTTAAGGATTTGAATTTAAGTTGTTATTATTTTAAAAAGTTTTAAATATATAATTAAATTCATTTATGACTAAAACCCTAGCAGACTTGTGTATATATATATATATGTGAGTGTGTGTGTGTGTGGACATATTTGATTCTCGCAATCATCTATAATGAAATAGAGAGAAACCATTTCATTTTGAGAAGACGAATCTAAACAAGTATTCAATAAAATCATTCATTATTTCTTTGTGTATGAATACTTATAGAGGGTTGTCATTTTTTAGAAAGGAAGTACTTGTGAAGAACTGAATAAACCATGACCCACACTTTGAAAGCTTGACAAATCGATCAACAAAAGGTAAGTTTCATTTACCCTTCATTCGTGTTTTTATAAATTGCATGTGATCCTTGGTGGGTTAAGGAATAAAAATTATAAATTCCACTAATTTTATATTTGAAATAGATTAGATATTCTGTTCGAAACCCCAATAGTGGTATCAGGGAACTTGTGTTTTCATAAAAACTGATAATGTCATATTTGATCGTATGTATGTGATGTATATGATTCTGGCATAAATTGCATTTTTGAATATATGTGATATTATGGTTTGTGTGATCAACATAGTTGATAGGTTTTGTTAGGGTATTAATTGATTGAAACCCAAACTTAAAAGGATTCATTAGTATGATTGAAAATCTGAATGAGATATTGACATTAAAGTATTTAATAGCATGATATATGATTCTAGCTTTGTCTTAATCAGATTAATACATGGACTAAATTCATAAATCAATTTTGATTTATCAGTGATTGTTTATGGTGGTGATAAAATAAGCACTAAGTGTAATGAGATTACATAATATATTGTTTTAATATGATTTTGATAGCTTTCGGCTTATTTTAAATTTATTGATAAAACTAAAAAAAATTTATTGATGAGATTAATAAAAATTTATTGATAAAATAAAAAAAAAATTATTCATAAAATTAATAAAAATTTATTGATAAGATCAATGAAAATTTATTAATGAGATTAATGAAAATTTATTTATAATATCAATTAAAATTTATTGATGAGATCAATAAAAATTTAATAATGAGATCAATGAAAATTTATTAATGAAATCAATAAAAAATTATTGATGAGATCAATAGAAATTAAATTTTTTTTCCTAGGGTACTTCCCCCGACCCCATGAGGGTTGCCCCCATGACCCCATTCGCTAACCAACTAATGGAACCACCACGAGGGTGGCCCCCATGACCCCATAGAAATTTAAATTTTTTTAAGCTATATGATAACATTAAATATTTTGCATGTTATGTTGCTTCACATGGTGCACAATATGGCCTTTTTAACCAATGTGTTTGGTAGAGTATTATTTTTTTTTCTCAAGGGTTGTCATTATTAAATATGGCTTGCATGCCATTTTTGTTTTATTGTAATTTTTAAATTATTGTGATAAAACAAGAGAGAAAATGCAAGCCATTGGAAGTCATGCAATCCAACCATGATGATGAAGGAACTATGTGTCTATGCACAAGTTGGTGGTTAAATCAACTTCATGGAGCTACTTATAACTACATAGGATTAATGACTATTGATCTTCAGATTGGCTTGTGGAGATCAATCTAGATTAAGGCCATTCTGTGACATGTTTATTATATGCATGTATGAGATGCTATGTATGATATTAACTTGAGTAGGTGATACTAGATAGATAGAATAACAGATAGGTAGATAAGTAGATAGATAGATAGATAGAAAAATAGATAGATAGATAGATTGACACATAGAAAAATAGATATGCATATAGGTAGATAAATATATAGACATATACATAGATAGAAAAATAGATATATAGATAAATAGATAGATAAGCAGATAGATAGAAATATAGGTAGATATATAGATTAATAGATAGATAAATAGATAAGAAATAAATTGATAATCAGATATAAAGATATAGATAAAGAAAGAAAGAGAGATAAATAGATATAAAGATAGATAGATAGATAGATAGATAGACAGATAGACACATAGATAGATAGATAGATAGAGGGATAGAAAGATAGATAGACACATAGACACATAAATAGATATGCAAACAGACAAATATTTTAGTAGAGTAATAGATAGTTAGAAAGTTTGGTACTTAGATAGATAGACAGACAGACAAACCGATAGATAGATATATAGATAGATAGATAGTTAGACAATTAGATGGATAGACAAATAGATTGATAGACATATAAGTAGATTCACATAATGACAGATTAATAGATTGAAAGATAGAGAGATAGAAAAATAGGTAGATACACATATATATAGATAGATAGACAGACTGATTGATTGATAGATAAATTGACAGGTAGTCATATAAACATATAGACAGACAAATAAATAGGTAAGTAGATACATAGAATGATAATTTGATAGATAGACATATAGATAGAAAGACACATAGACATATAGATTGAAAAATAGATAGACAGACAAATGGATATATATATATATTAATAAATAGACTGATAGACAAAAAGATAGTTAGACAATTAGAAAGGTAGATAGATATAATGGTAGATAGATAGATAGGCACATAGAATTATAAAAATAGAAAAAGATAGATAGAAAGAAAGAAAGATAGTTATATAGATACACATATTGACAGATAGAAAGAAAGAAAGATAGATAGATAGATAGATATACAATTTGATAAATAAATAGATAGACATAGAGTAGATAGATAGATATACACATAGACCCATAGAATAATAGACTAATTGACTAAAAGATAGATAGACACATATACTGATAGACCGATAGACTAAAATACATATAGAGAGATAGACAGATGGATAGATATATAGATAGATAGATAGATAAAAAGATAGATAGATCGCTAGATACACAAATTGATAAATAAATAAATAAATATATATATATATAGATAGACTGATAGATAGAAATATATATAGATAGAGTATTAAATAGATAGACAGATTGATAGATACACATATAGACAGATAAAATGATAGAAAGATGCACAAATAGACAGATATGATAGATAGATAGATCGATAAATATAGAGTAAAATAGATATATAAACAGATAGATAAATAGTCAGATAGATAAATAGATAGAAAGATAGACAGATATACATATAAATAAATTAATAGACATTTATATAGATAAATAGATAAATAGATTGAATGATAGACAAATAGATAGATAAATACATAGATTAAGAGAATTAAGTTAGATAGATATATAGATAGAGAGATAGATTGATTGATATATAGTAAGAGATATAGAATGACTAATAGACAAATAGATAAATTGATAAATAGAGAGATATACAGATAGACATATATATTGATAGTTAGATATATAGTTAGATAGATAGTTAGAAATATTAATAAATAGATATATAGATATACATATAGAAAGATTGACAAATCGATAGATCACTAGAAAGATAGATAGACCTTTTGATAGATAGACATATAGATTGATAGATAAATAGAAAGATACATAGATAATCAAATAGATAGATAGATAGATAAAAAGATAGATACAAACACACACACACACATAGATAGAAAGATAAATAGATCGATATATAGATACATTGATAGATATATAGATAGACAAATATAAAGATAAACAAATAGACAAATATATAGATAGGATGAAGAGTTAGATTTAGAGATAGAAAAATTGATAGATTGATAAATAATAGATAGATAGAGATAGATAAATAGACAAATGGAGAAAAATACAAATAGAGATATAGATAGATAGATAGATACATAAATAGACACATAGATTGACAAATTGATTGATAGACAGATACATATATAGATAGATAGAGAGACACATGAGAGATGGACAAATAGATAGATAGAGATATTGAAAGATAGAGTAATAGAGAAATACTCAGATAGATATAGAAATAGATAGACAAATAGACATATATAGTTTTATATATTCTTAGATAAATAGATCTACAAATAGAAAGATAAATACATATATGCATAGATAAATATACAAATACATAGATATAGAAAGCTAGATAGACATATAAATAGATATACATAGAGATAGACAAATAAAGAGAGATATAGATAGATAGCTATGTATATCGATAGAAAAATAGACAAATAGAGAGATAGACTTATAGATAGATAGATAGAAAGGCATATTCTACTACAAGAAAAAACATTTTTCAATGTAAAGTGCTCGTCACTAACAATTAACAATGGAAATATTCCCTAGCAAAAATGTTTAGCGATGGGAATTCCCTAGCTAAATTAATAGATATTTTTGATACATATAATTAAACACAGACACATACATATAAAAAGACACATAGATAGATATTCACATATAGATAGAGATCAAAATTTTGATTCCCTTGCTAATTTTAGTGATGGAAAAATTTAGAGACAGAACCTTCTCAATCTATGTGTCTAACTATTTGTGTGTGTATTTGTATATCTATATTTCTATCACTCTATCTTTCTATTTGTCAATCTATTTATCTATCTATTTATCTATTTCTAAATCTACATATCTATCTACCTATCTAACTATATGTCTATCTATATGTCTATATATATATATATATATATATATATATATATATATATATATATATCTATAAGTCTATCTATTTGTTTATCAATTATTCTATCTTTATATCTATCTATTAATCTAACTATCTATATGTTTTTCTGTCTGTCAATCTATTTCTCTATCTATCTGTCTTTCAATCTTTCTATCTATCTGACCATCAATCTTTATATCTATCTATCTATCAATATTTCAATCTATCTATCTATCTATCAATATATCTTTCTATCTATCTCACTGTCTATCTATCTGACTATCCATATGTATAACTATCTATCTATCTATCTATCTGGCTATCTATATGTCTATCTATCTCATTATAAAACTATCTAATAATCTATTTATTTATCTATATATCTATCTATCTATTTAATTATCTATCTATCTATATATCTATTTGTCTATCTATATGTCTACTATCAATCAATCAATCTATATGACTTTTAATCTACCTATAAATCCATCAATCTATGTGACTATCAATTTATCAATCAATTTTTCTATCAATCAATCTATCAATTTAGTTATATATATCTCTATTAATCTATCTTTCAATCTATCTGTATATATCTCTATCTATCTTTCTGTCTATCTATCTATTTATCTTTCTATTTGACTATCTATCTATGTCAGTTTGTTTGTCTATCTATCTATCTATTTGATAATCTAGCTATTTGATAATCTATCTATCTATCTATTTGTCTATCTATTTGTATATCTATATGTTTATCTAACTATCTATCTATTTTTCTAACTATTTGTATATCTATATGTTTATCTATCTATCTATCTATGTTTTTATCTATCTATATGTCAATCAATCTATCTATCTGTCTACCAATCTTCATATCAATAAATCTATCCAGTTATCTATCAATTTTTGTATCAATCTATGTATCAATCTATTTATTAAACTATCTATTAATCTACCTATCTATTAATCTACCTATCTATCTATCTATCTATCTATCTGTCTGTCTGTCTACCTATCTTTCAATCAATCTATCTATGAATCAATCAATCTATCTATCTATTTGCATATCTATTTATCAATATATCTGTCTACTAAACTATTTACATATCTATCTATATATCTCTCTATCTGTCTGTATATATATCTATCTGTATGTATGTCTGTATATCAATCGATCTATCTATCCACCTGTCTCTATGTCTATCTATCTATCTATCATCATATCTATCTAATTGTCTATTTATTTTTCTATCTACCTATCTATCTATTTTTTAATCTATCTATCTATTTATCTATCTACCTATCTATCTATCTATCGATATGTCTATCTAAATATCTGTCAATCTACATTTCTATCTATTTGTCTATCAATCAATTAATCTATCTATCTATCTATAGGTTTAACTTTCTTGTTATCTATCTATATGTATATCTATCCATCAAACTATATATCTATCGACTAGTCTATCAATATGTCTCTATATATATATATATATCTATCTATCTATTTATCTATAAATTTGTATATCTATCTTTCTATCATTTATTAATTTTTATCTATTTATCTATCTATCTATCTATTTGTCTATCTATTTTTCAATCAATCAATATATCTATCTGTCTGTCTATCTATCTTTCTATCTATCATTCTTTGCATCTTTTTGGCTATCTATCTTTATATCTATCTATTGGTCTATTAATTTGTCTATCTATCTATTTATCTATCTGTCGAACATTTTCTTTATCTATCTATCTATCTATCTATCTATCTTTCTTTCTTTCTTTCTATTAGTCTATATTTTTGTCTATCTATCTGTCTCTTTATATGTCTCTCTATCTATCTATGTTTATATCTATCTATCTGTCTATCTATCTATTTATATATCTATCTTTTCGTATATAAATTTGTATATCTATTTGTCTAGCTATATATCCATCTATCTTTCTATCTATTTTTCTAGCTATCTATTTGTCTATCTATCTGTGTATTTATCTGTCAAACTTTCTATTTATCTATTTATCTATCTATCTATTTATCTGTCTATCTATCTATCTATTTTTCTATCTATCTATCTATCTATCTATCTATCTTTCTATCTGTCTGTCTGTCTAATAATTTTTTTATCTATCTATCTATCTACTATCTATCTATCTATCTGTCTGTCTATTTGTCTGTTTAAGCAATTTATCTATTTGTATATCTATCTATCTATCTATCTATCTATCTTTTTGTCTATCTATATGTATATCAATCAATTATTCTATCAGTCTTTCAATCTGTATATCAATCAATCTATCTAGATGTTTATGAATTTGTCTATCAGTCTATCTATCAATCAATCTATCAATCTTTCTATTAATCTATCCATCTATCTATTTGTATATCTATTTGTATATCTATTTTTCAATCAATCAATCAATATATCTATCTATCTATTTATCTGTCGGACTATCATTCTATCTATCATTCTTTGCATCTTTTTGTCTATCTATCTTTCTATCTATCTATTGGTCTATTAATTTGTCTATCTATCTATTTATCTATTTGTCGAACATTTTCTTTATCTTTCTATCTATCTATTTATCCATCTATCAACTATCTATCTACTTGTCTATCTATTAGTCTATATTTTTGTCTATCTATCTGTCTTTCTTTCTGTCTATCTGTCTATCTGTCTATCTATCTATCTATCTATATATCTATCTATCTATATATCTATCTTTTCATATATAAATTTGTATATCTATTTGTCTATCTATATAACTATATATATATATATATATATATATATATCTTTCTTTCTTTCTTTCTATCTATTTTTCTAGCTATCTATTTGTCTATCTATCTATGTATCTAACTATCAAACATTCTATCTATCTATATATCTATCTATCTATCTATTTATCTGTATATCTATCTATCTATCTATCTATCTATTTTTCTATCTATCTATCTATTTATCTGTATATCTATCTATCTATCTATTTTTCTATCTATCTATCATCCTATCTATTTGTCTGTCTATATAATAATTTTTTTATCTATCTATCTTTCTTTTCTATATATCTATCTATCTATCTGTATGTCTGTCTGTCTAATCTGTCTATCTATTTGTATATCTATTTATCTATCAATATTTTTGTCTATCTATATGTATATCAATCAATCATTCTGTCTGTCTTTCAATCTGCATATCAATCAATCTATCTAGATGCCTATCAATTTGTCTATTAGTCAATCAATCAATCAATCAATCAATCTGTCTATTAATCTATCTATCTATCTATTAGTATATCTATTTGTCTATCTATCTACCAAACTCTTTATCTATCTATCTATATATCTATTTGACTATCAGTATATATGTTTATTTTTATGTATGTCTATCTATCAATCTATTTGTGTATCTGTCTATCTCTATATCTATCCATCTTCATTATATCTATTTATCTGTCTATCTATTTTTTTACCATTTGTCTATCTATCTATTAATCTATATGTCTATCTATTTGTCTATCTGTCTGTCTGACTATCTGTGATTCTACCTTTCTATATATTTCCCTATCAATCTTTCTATCGATCTATCTATCTATAGGTTTATCTTTCTTATTATCTATCTATATGTATATCTATCTATTTAACTATCTATCTATCAACTAATCTATTAATATGTCTATCTACTGTCTATCTATCTTTTTATCTATCTATCTAGCTCTCTGTCTATCTGTCTGTCTATCTATCTATCTATCTATCTGATAATCTATCTATCTATCTATCTATCTATCTATCTATTTGTATATATATATATATATATATATGTTTATCTATCTATTTATCTATGTATTTATATATCTATATGTCTATCGATCAATCAATCAATCTGTCTTCCAATCTTCATATCAATAAATCTATCCAGTTATCTATCAATTTTTGTATCAATCTATGTATCAATCTATTTATTAAACTATCTATTAATCTATCTATTTGTCTATCTACCTATCTTTCAATCAATCAATCAATCTATCTTTCTATCTATTTGCATATCTATTTATCTATATATCTGTCTACTAAACTATTTACATATATATATATATATATATATATATATCTGTTTGTATATTTATCTATCTGTATGTATGTTTGTCTATCAATCTATCTATATATCCATCTGTCTCTATTTCTATCTATCTATCTATCTATCATTATATCTATCTATTTGTCTATCTATCTATCTATCTATTTTTTAATCTATCTATTTATCAATTTATCTATCTATCTGTCTGTCTGTCAATCTACATTTCTATATATTTTACTATCAATCAATTAATCTATCAATCTATCTATCTATAAATTTAACTTTCTTATTATCTATCTATATGTATATCTATCAATCAAACTATCTATCTATCTACTAGTCTATCAATATGTCTATATATATATATATATATATCTATCTAACTATCTATTTATCTATCTATTTGTATATCTATCTTTCTATCAATTTATTAATTTTTATTTGTTTATTAATCAATCAATCTATCTATTTGTCGATCTATTTGTCAATCAATCAATCAATATATCTATCTATCTGTCTGGCTATCAATTAGTCTATATATCTGTCTATCTATTTGGCTCTCTATCTATCTATCTATCTATCTATTTATATATCTATCTTTTCGTATATAAATTTGTATATCTATTTGTCTATCTATCTATCTATCTATTTTTCTAGCTATCTTTTTGTTTATCTACCTGTGTATCTATTTGTCAAACATTCTATCTATCTATTTATATATCTATCTATCTATCTATTTATCTGTCTATCTATCTATCTATCTTCTTTTCTATCTATCTAACTATCTTTCTATCTATTTGTCTGCCTGTCTAATAATTTTTTTATCTATCTATCTTTCTGCCTGTCTGTTTAATCTGTCTATCTATTTGTATATCTATCTATCTTTTTCTCTATCTATATGTATATCAATCAATCATTCTATATGTCTTTCAATCTGCATATCAATCATTCTATTTAGATGTCTATCAATTTGTCTATCAGTCTATCAATCAATCAATCAATCAATCTGTCTATTAATTTATCTGTCTATCTATCTATCTATCTATCTATTTGTATATCTATTTGTTTATCTATCTACCAAACTCTTTATCTGTCTATCTATATAACTATTTGACTATCTGTATATATGTTTATTTGTTTGTATGTATGTCTATCAATATATTAGTGTATCTGTCTATCTCTATATCTATCTATCTATCTTCATTATATCTATTTATTTGTCTATCTAATTATCTACCATTTGTTTATCTATCTATTAATCTATATGTCTATCTATTTGTCTGTCTGTCTATCTATTTGTCATTCTACCTTTCTATATAGTTACCTATCAATCTTTCTATCGATCTATCAATCTATAGGTTTATCTTTCTTATTATCTATTTATATGTCTATCTATCTATCTAACTATCTATCAACTAATCTATTAATATGTCTATCTATTTGTTTATCTTTCTTTTTATCTATTTATCTATCTATCTTTCTTTCTATATGTCTATCTATCATTCTATCTATCTATCTATTTTTCTATCTACCTGACTATCTATCTATATATTTATCTGTCTATCTATCTATCTATCTATCTATATGTTTGCCTATCAATCCGCCTATCTACTTGTCTATCTATCTGTCTATCTTTTTGTCTCACTAGAAGAAAAAGCTCAAATAGCTTGTGAAATTTCACTAGCTTTATGGGATTTTCCATCGCTAAAATATAATAACGATGGATTAATGACAAATTAACGACGTAAATTATTTCAAGCTAAAGTGTACGTCATAAAATATTTATGTGAAAAAATATTTTCTATCAAATTTTTTAATGATGAAAATTCCCTAACTTTTATATTTTTTCCCCTACTAATTTTAATCATAATTAAGAATAGTAATTAATATTTTTCCATGGAATATGTACAACAAAATCTCCAGCTAAATTACCATAGGAAAAATCCCTATCTATTTTCATTCCAAAGCTATTTTCACAATTTTATTTTTTTATAAAAAATTTTATTACATATTTTAAAATGTTATATTAAATTGAATAAAAAATATATATTATAAACCATTTTTATACTTTATAAAACCCAAAAATACGTCAAAAATTATTATGAATCAATAATTTATAATGAAAACAAAAATATAACAATGGTATATAATCTTTTAAAACAAAATCATCATCATCCTTATCATTAGCCGATGCATTTGTGTTAGGCTCTCATGTGTGGTTTCACTACAGGGACTCTATGTGTTTTCTGTCTCATCAAGGGTGCTAACAGTAACTCAATATAGGGCATCCACTATTGTATTGCATCTGATACTGCTTAGAAAAATTTTTTTGAACTTCCTCGACAACATTATCATCAACATTGAAATCACGAATCAAAGCCACAATATAATAAACTGATGAAAGACACACTCTAAACACAAAACAAAAGCAAACACATGTGAAAAAAAATATTACTTAATTTTTAGATGGGCTGGTTGACCAGATCCATTAGCTAAAGCATCGACAACTATAGGTGTCAAATGGATCGGGCAAGCCCGGGCCTTGCCCGGGCCTAGCATGGTTCATCTGTGCCTAGGTCGACATGACACGCTATAATATCATGCCAAGGCCCGTGCTGGGCACAACCTAGGCACTAATTGTGTCGTGTCGGGCCGAGGGATTCAGCCTGTGTGTTGTACTAGACATGGCACCGATTACCATGCACTGAGCATAGTCATTATGGGAGGGATGATGAGCCGAAACTCGATGGGTGAGGCTTGGCGAGGCCCGACGGGTGAGAGCGTCGTGTGCCAAAACCCTAATTTTTTTTAAAAAATTGCCACCCATACCTGAACTAGCTGACCCAAACAAAGTCGAACAAAACCAAACCAGGGTAGATTTTGGGCCATGGGCCCGTGCTATGCCTAGCATAGCATGCCAGCCTGATTGGGCCTAAAAACCCTAGATCGGGCCAACACAGCGCAACCTATTTTGACACCTCTTTCCACAACAAATTTATCTCTCAATTTCAAACACTTTATCATTACCTTTTCATTCTTTTTAGGGGCTGCATATACAAAACAATAATTATCATCAAGCATGTTCTAGTCCTTAATCGATGCTTCGTCTACAAATGCAAATAGAGGCTTGCATTTTTTACTGAGAAGATGAAGTAGAATTATGAAACAAAAAATAAGAGAGAAAACTAATCAACAAAATTACAAACCAAAAAACTAATTAAATAATACTATACTAGAATAATTAATTGGAAACAAATACAAAAATAAGAACCAGCATTCAATCAGAAATCAATTCATGTAGTATTTTCCAAAGATGGGTTCCCAGGTCCGAGTCCAACACCATGTTCTTTTCTTTAGTATAAAGGATCAAGACACTCGTTGGAGCCTCCAAGTATCTGACTCTGACCCCATTAGCTAACTCAATTTATAATTCCGAGATACCACACTTGTGTGTCCCATGTTTCCCTAACGAAGATGAATATTTCTTCACCATATCCAACAACTCAAACCTAGCAAAATGAGATGATGCCATCAATTGAATAGATACATAAAATGATACACAAACCAATTATCAACTTATTTTTTTTAAACAAGAATACTAACACATAGAAATAATAGACACCCAATGTAAGGTGAAACACAGAGGGGAGCAACAAAATCAAATGAGAATCAGTTGGGTGAACAAATGGAGCAAAATGGAAGAAAAAGAAGGGAGCTTTGCCTGTCCATCATGCACCCTTGTTGTTGTAATTGAGCAACTAACACTTGCATCCACTACAAAAAAAAACCTAATTAACTAGGAAAAACAACCATAAGAAAAGCAAAACAAAGAGAGATGACACTGCGAGTGCACCTCCTGTGAATAACCATGCATGTGTCATTCCAAACGAGCACTTTTTGAAGGCAGCACTATGACACCCCATCCAATGGGGTCCCATTCCATTCCATCATATAATATAATGTGTAATAAAATAAAATTTTCTCAATGTACCATACATTTTTTTTTTATTTTATTTGCTCAGTGGAATTAAAATACATAGTCTATTATTCAAGCCACAACTAGCTTCCCTTCACATGTGTGATCTCACATATGGATCTGTCATCTATCTTGGACCTGTACCTGAAAGAGGTCCCGCAACGGAGTGAGAAAAGCTCAGTAGAAGTAAACTCCTACAAGGCTACTTCCTTTCTAATTGCATGTAAAACATCATGGATATATATCAATACTCACTCAAGTATAATATTTATATGAATACAATTATGGATGAAATATTTATATGCCCATATTCCTGAGTCTCATCGACTCCTTCACACATTCTGAAGCCAAGTGTGACATATTATATATATATAGGTGTGTGTGTGTGTATATATATATATATATGTATATATATGTCTATAAAAATATTTATTTTTTGAAATTATTCCAAAAAATATGGACCTCCTCCAAAAAACATATTGGATATTTCTCCGTCAAAATATAATTTTCTTAGATTTACTTCGAGGAATATGGACTACATATTGGACATTTTCTAACAAAATATTTTTTTACTTGGATATTTTCAAAAAAACACCATGTAACTCAGCTTAGACGTTGTCTCAATTCGAGTTTGCAAATTTATATTAGTCATGATCAAGAAAAATACCGTGTAACTCAGTATCGGCATTATCCCAATTTGATTTTGCAAAATGCAATCCATATACCTATATATATATATATAATGCACCCACTCATTTATATGGAATGTTTCTATGCATATGAAATATAATTATGTCATTTACGATTAAATCATATTTCAGACACAACCACAACAATCCAACCCCAATTCACCTACACTAGATTATTATGATATTTTTAATAATTCGAATTGAAATATAAAACATGATCATTTATGGCCTTTAAATAGAAAAAAATTCTGATAGGAGAAAGCCACTACTTTCTATAAAATTCCATGGAAACTTTATAAATTTGATATCAAACTGAAGATATTGTCATACAGAGCAATTTTAGTTCTTGGACTATTCTATTCCAAGTCCATAATAATCTATTACAATCAAAATAAAATCAATGGATTATTAATATTTTTTTTCTTTGCATAGTGATATCTCTCTGTCTCTCTCTCTCCAGAAGTATATTTTTATTTTTCTTTCCTCGTCAAGCATCATCCCATTTTCTAGATTCCTGACATTTATTTTATTTTATTTTATTAAATAAATTATTATTATTATAATTTTTTTTCACATGACCGTGCAAGGTGCAGCCACGTGATTACATCGTGGTGCAGTCTTCTATTTCTATTTTATTTTTTTAATTTATTTATTTATTATAATAATTATTTAAATAAATAAAAAAAATTAAATTCTGATTTCCTCAAAATTTGATGAAATTTGTTACCGTAGCTATATTTTCTAAATTGAATTCAATAATGAAATTCATTTTATCATTAGTGTTCTAAAATTTTCAGCTTATTTTTTATTACAAAATTACTATTTTGCCCATTTTTTTCTAAAAACAAAATCATATTATTTATATTTTCATTTTTTTTGGGATTTCACAAGCACCGCGGTCATTACACGTATTAGATTCTAGCCCCGTCACTTCTTCCTAATCTACAACTCATATCTCAAGCACTTCTTGTAGTGAGCAATTAATCTCTCTCTCTCTCTTTCTCCATCATAAACAATCGTGATTAGAATCAATCAAGAGTTTTTATAGAGCAACAACAATCCAACAACACATCTTCCTCCACAAGTTCATGTGATAAAATAGAAAATAAAAAACTATGCTAGATATAAATAAATTAAATATAATATTTTTTATTACATACTTAACTTTTTACATTTACTGTAGTAGTCAAATAGTGATGGAACCACGAAAGAAGTGGCCACTTTCATAACAACTATATAGTTTTTACCCGCTTGATTTTACTAGTAAAATCACTCTTTTTGATACATATAAAAAAAGAACACAACGAACACAACCCACATGTTGCACACACTGCACCATGGCTGCATCAAACATACACATAGTGCACGTCCAATACATGAAGAACACGTGCACGTTCACTGCACCACGCACACACTGAGCACTTCTAGGTAGCTATGCACCATGGCTGTGCATCCATGGCACGACATCTCATGGCATCATTGCCAGCTGGATCATGCACCCACTAACACTAAGCCACATGCTGGAAAATAGTTAGAACATTCTTAACCATATTTTTTTTCTTTCCTCCATTTGCAAAGTGCATATTTTTTTTGCCATTTATTCAAGAAGGATAATAGTAGTATCAAAGGTTTTGATTGTGATGGAATTGAATCTGTCTTTTTGTCTCTCATGATGGTTCAATTTTCCATGGTCACATAATGACCATAGAAGTGAGACTGGTTATCAAAAAATAAATCATTAGTAAAATATAATTAATGGGAACAAAAATAATTTTTAAAAGTAAGAATTGTTTATTTTATGAACATTCTACAATTTTTTACTCATCACATCTGGAATGGGATAAGAATAAATCAAAATTCTATGATTATTATTGCTTTTAAGATGTAACATTAAAAAAAGAAGGGGCCATCCTCACTACTAGCTACTACTTAAAAAAATAGGCTTTTACTAGTTAAATGAAATCACGAATATTTAGCTTACCAGCAAGAAATGCAGCATCACATTTGCAATGTCTCTTATATCTTTGTCAAGTAGAGTATTTCTTGTTTTTAAATCCTTGTGAATAATTGCACGAACATGGACCATATGAAGAAACTCAATCCTTGAAAAGGCAAATAAAATAATTTATCTAACAGCATATGCTTGCAAAATAAATCAAACTGATAAGAACTTTTAAAAACATCTTTTTACTGCATCTTTTGAAATCTCGAGCTACTTGATCCAGTTAATACTTTCTTTATTTGTGAACTGCCTATCAATGTTACATGCATTAATGACTAGCTCAGTTGATATCATTGTAATTTATATAAGATTTTAGTTACCATAAATATGCTTCATCAATGTTCCATTGTGCACGAACTCATATACAAGCATATTGCCTCTCTCTTGACAAAATCCAAAGAATTGCACTAAGTTTCTATGATGTATTCTTGAAAGTAAAGTCATCTATACGAGATATTTAATTGGTCCAAACAAAAATTAGCAGCTACAATTTTTTATAAAGAAGAAAGAAGACATTTTTGCATTGTGCATTAATCTAGTAGTTGTCACGGATAAAAAAATAAAATGCTTGATTATGTTTTTTTTGTTGAGATATATCTCTAGTTTGTATATAGTTCAGTCAATGAGTTGCTCATAGTGTTCAAGGTGTTCCAATCTCATGGATTATATTTAATCACGAATCATGGTTAATAAAGTCACGTTATTCCATTTTTACTTTCTAACGTGATATCATAGACCCTGACCATTAGAACTTTAAAAAAATAAAAAAAAGAATAATTTTTTTAGAGAAAGAAACAATAAAATGTTGGTTAAGAAGAGTCATTGTTCAACTTTTTGTTTGAACCATAAAAGAGCCTAAGGGTGAAAGCTATAAAAAACAAGTGAATTATCAAAGATATAAACTTATTCCATGGAAGATTTGCTAAGGAAAATGTTATGAAATTTGAGAGCAAGAACAATCATAATTCATATTCTATTTTTATCATTTATTATAAATTAAAGTTGAATGACACATACACATTAAGCCCATGAACACTTGAAATTCATCCATTATATGCATGAAAATGAATAGAAATAGTACATTAGTTTGCATAAAACATTTAAAACATTATCACGATCATTTCTCCATCAGTTGGATTGGGATGAGGATATTAGACTTATTTGTCTCCACGATGCACCATTCATGGCCATCTAATCCAACATAAAATGTGCCTTTTTCAAATGGAACATGATGTTGAGATCACACTGACCATTAAGAAATCACAAATCAAAAAAAAACTTAGTTAAATTACTTCACGTGAAGAATTGAAAGATGAGGTAGGTAAGTTCATCATCTTGTAGCTCAACCCTACCACATTCTCAAAATGATGATCCATTGTTTTGACCAAAAGATGTATGAATTCTAAAATTCCAAGCTCATTCTTCAACATGTATGGTTCTAGTCACTAATATCATTGCACATTTAATAGCCAATTAAATGAGTAACAAAGATATAGGTTGAGTATTTTTAGCCTACTAAATCAATGTGAGCAACCAAACTCTCTGAGATATTAGATTTACCTAACTTAATTTCCAATTAAAATAATAAATATTTTGGCTTAACCCAAAATATTAGCTCTAACACAAGCATAATAAAGAGTCAAAACTTCCATCATTTGTATACTCTTTTGAATAATACACCAGAAAATATATGATTTTCTTTTAATTAAATTGTTCTAGAATAAATTAGTGTAGTGAATACACAAGCCTTGGTTAAAAGAAACGTTTCCTAATGAAACTAATGGAGAAAAAATTGGTGCAGTGGATACACAAGCAATGATAAGCATCTATTATAATTAGAAGATAAACTTTCATTCAATCTATACACTCTTACTTTTAACAACAATTGTGTTAATCATCTATGTGTGAGTGTGTATTTACAAAAAATCATAAGAATTTACTTTGGACAATTAATTTGGCTAACTCTCACTCAACTAGTTTTCATACATGATTAAAACTAATGTTTTCAATTTTGGCTTAAAAATCAGAAAGATTTACCTTAGTCTATCTGTGAGTGTGTGTATTTTTTTTGGTGTATTCAATTTATACACACTCACACTTAGTAATCTTCAATTTTTCTTCTACCATAATATCACAAAAAATAGTTATTAATTTACTATTATTAGATATGAAAGCATGTCTTTGCACGTTTCAAGTAAGTTTATTTAAAACTAGTTTAAATATCATTTTAAGTTGCTAGTAATAATATCTTTATGTAACACTCACCCGAAATTCATTTCTAATTATTTCTAGATGGCATTTTGCCAAAATTTAGCTTAACACAAAATATATTAAGTCTATCATCATTTTAAATTATCATCATTTGACTCTTTATGAAACACTCATAACAAATTCACTATCGATTCATATGGATGCACATACATAGTTAATAATAATGAAATTTTAATTATTAATGGATTTCACTTTTAGTTAATCATTTTAACTTTTGACTATAATCTAAATAGCTTACTCAAATTTCTAGTTTTAATAAATTTTGTCACACTTATACATGATATATTATGGCTATAATCAGCATCATATATTTATAATTGTCATGAAGCTAACTTTTAAATAGTTTTTAATATTCAACTTAATTAAATCACGTAAAAGTTAGATCACTAATGACAATAGATATGTTAAGGATCTATTAAAAAAATCAAACTATTAATAGAAAATAGGCCTAATTAAATTTTGAATTTCTAGTTACTTGACTTTTTTAGGATATTATAGTTAAGACTGCCAATAGTTGGGTATATCTAGTTTATTTGGTTTTAATTTTGGATTCATTTTTTTTAATTTAAAAATAGTAATATATAATTATTATTGAATTCTATATATTTTAATTTTTAGTATTATAATTTTTTAGTTTTCTATTCTTTTTACAGTTGAGAAGCATGATAGACAGAATATCATTATCAAATAATTATTCACAATCAATTTAAATAAAACTATGTATAGAAACAAAAAAATTCCTATTTTAATAATATTATTTGGGGGCTACGTCTATCAAATTGTGCATGAAGAAAAAATAATAATGACATAAATTTTCAGAGACAATCAAAACAAAAGCCATAAACATTGTGTTTTTATTCTTTTATTATAGAAGCAGAAAATAATAAGCATACTTTTTTACAGGACAAAATATAGAACTTGAATTTAAAAAATTATAGTACCTTACTCTTCAACTAGTCTTTTTATTCTTTTTATCATCCTATTTTACTATTAAAATAGGATGATTTCTTTTAATATTAAAAATTACAATACCTCTATTAATTTTTTACTAATAAAAAATTATAGTACCTTGCTCTTCATTTTTTTATTTGAAATACATAAAACCGTAAAAAATTAATCATTAAAAGAACAAAGTTTACACTACCAATTGTTGTTTCACTCATGGTGGAGAGTCAAAATTATATAAGTAATGTGAAAGAAGAAAGAAGAAGAAAACTTGGGGGAAAATGAAAAAAAGCATAAAAACTGATTAATCTTTATAAACAAACTTTACCAAGTGAAAATAAAATTGAGAGAAAGAGAGAGAAATGTAATTAGTATTCTGAAGGAGAAGAACATTGATAATTTACCTAGTTATAAGAAGAGTTAGAATTGTAAATTGCTCTCATTTTTCTTCTCCTCTCTTTGCAAAGATCATAAATATAGTTTTAGTGCTTGAATGCCCTAGATTTTTTATATTTCAAGGAAACTAAAATTAAAAAAATGGTTATAATATAAAAAAAGAGAACAAAAATAAAAACTAAAATATAATTATAAAAATTGTTTATTTAAATTTAATATATGAACTAAATTTTATTTAACCATAATGAAATTATTTCATAAATAAATAAATTTATGGTTAATAGTTTATAAAATTTAATGGTTATTTTTTGTAATATTATTATAAATTATGAAATGAATTTCTGAAATAAAAAATTTACTAATGATTATAAAAATGAAGAAAAAATAATAATAATACTAATAACCATGAAAACTAATAATTGATAATCAAATTTTCATATTATTTGATTTATTAAAAACATATTATTTAATATAACTATGAATAAATTATATAAATGTATATCCATACAAAATTTATAACATTTCATATTATTTATAATATATGGATAAATTTATAATATTATTTCATAAATAAAAAAAATAATATGATATTATAAAATAGTATTTCATATATATATAATTGGTTATAAATTTTTAAAAATTCATATTATTTTTTATGAATATAATATGAAATAAATTTAAAGGCATAAATCATATTATTTGATATAATTTATAATTTATAAAATTCCAAAAATTACTTAAAGTAAGAAGATCATTAAAGTGAGAGAAAGAGAGAGAGAGAGAGAGAGAGAGAGAGAGGGAGAGGGAGAGAGTGGGGGAGGGAGGAGAGAGGGGGAGAGAGGGGAGAGAGGGGGGAGAGAGGGGAGAGAGGGGGGGAAGGGGGAGAGGGGGAGAGGGGGGGGAGAGGGGGGGAGAGAGGGGAAGAGGGGGGAGGGGGGAAGAGGGGGGGGGGGAGAGAGAGAGAGAGAGGAGAGGGGGAGAGAGAGAGAGGGAGGGAGAGGGAGGGGGAGGGGGAGGGAGAGGGAGGGGAGAGAGAGGGAGGGAGAGAGGGGAGAGAGAGGGAGGAGAGGGAGGGAGAGGAGGGAGGAGAGGGAGGGGGAGAGAGGGAGGAAGAGAGGGAGAGGGGGAGGGGGAGAGGGAGAGAGAAGAGATGGGGA
>JAREIK010000939.1:782207-862532 GCA_029783825.1 Sapria himalayana
AGACATATTGATAGCGAGAAAGATAGATAAATATATAGATAGATAGTTGGTTAGAAAGATATTTGGACAAGTAGCTATTTAAATAAATAGACATATTTATAGACAAATTGATAGACAAATAGTCATACAAATAGATAAATATATAGATATATAGATAAATAAATAGATACAGATATAGATACACAAATTGATAGATAAATAAATATACATATAGATTGTTAGAAAGAAACAAAATAATTAGAAATATAGATAGATAGATTGACACATAGATAGACAAATTGATAAATATATATATAGACACATAGATATAGAAATCAATAAATAGATATTTAGACAAATAGATATCAAAATAGATAGAGAGTATGATAGATAGATAGATAGATAGATGGATGGATAGATAGATACATAGATAGACAGATAGATATATAGTCAGATATATAGATAGATATATATTTAAATAGTCATATAGATATACATATTGATAGACAATGTAATATGAATATTAATAGACAGATTGATCGGCAGATTAATAGATAGATAGATAGATAGATTAATAGATAGATTAAACGACATATTGATAGACAAATACATATACATATTGATATATATGTACATAGATAGATAGAGAGATTTACCAATTATTAGATAATTTGATAGTTAGATTGATAGAAAGATAGATAGACATATTGATATACAAATAGATATACAAATAGATAGATAAATATTTAGACAGATAGATTTTTAAATAGATAGATAGATAGATAGACATATAGATAGATAAATAGTTAGATAAATATATAGATAGATAGATAGATAAATAGATCGATAGATAGATAGTTAGCAAGATAGACATATAGATAAAGAGATATATAGATAGATAGTTAGTTAGTTAGTTAGTTAGTCAGAAATATAGATAGATAGATATATAGATAGATAGATAGACAGATAGATAGATAGACATATAGATAAATATAAAAATAAATAGATAGACAGATAGACGAAAAATATATTTGATAGATATAAAGATAGGTAGATAGATAGATTGATTGATTGACAAAAAATATAGATAAATTGATAGATAGATAGTCAAATAGACATACATATAGATAGATATATATATATATATATATATATATATATATATATAGACATATAGATAGACACATATATAGATAGATAGATAGATAGACAAAGACATAGACATATAAATAGAGAGAAAGATAGTTAGATTGATATATTGATTTATTGACAGATTGATATATAGATTGATAGACATATTGATTGGTATATTGATAGATAGATTTAAAGATAAATTAATATACAGATTTATAAAATGTTTGATAGAATCATTAATAGATTGATTGATAAAAAGAATGATAGGCAGAGAGATATAGAGATTGATATACATATAGATACACAAACAAATAGATAAATAGATCTATATATAGATAAATAAATTGATTGATTGATAAATAGATTTTTAGATAGAAAGGGAGATAAATAGAGGTCAAGTAGTCAGGCTTATCAGTCTCCGCCATATAATCACTTAATCGTGGGATCGCATTTCAAGGGTTAGATCTCCTAACTCTCAAAAGACCAAGCATGAATAGCATACGTGCTGGAGGCAGGGCATAATAATATCTCATTCCTCGGCACTTCAAGGAAAGATGAATAAGAAGAGGTACTGGATAGACAGATAAATTGATTGATAAATAAATAAATAGACACAAAGATAGATAGATAGATAGATAGATACATATACAGATCGATAGAAATAAAGATAAATAGATAGATAGACATGTAAATATTAGATAAATATATATAAATATAGATAGATAGTTAGACAAATATATATAAAGATAGATAAATGATAAATAGATAGAGAGATTAATAAATAGACAGAGATATAGACAAACATATAAAAATATGGAGAAAAAGACAAATAGTTAGACAAATAGATAGATGGATCGATAGATAGATAGATAGATATATAGTCATATAGACATAAAGATAAACAAATAAATAGACAAATAAATAGACATATAGATAGATAGATAGTTAGTTAGATATATAGTCATATAGACATAAAGATAAACAAATAAATAGACAAATAAATAGACATATAGATAGATAGATAGGTAGGTAGACATATAAATAGATAGAAAGATAGTTAGATTGATATATTGATTTATAGACACATTGATATTTAGATTGATAGACATATTGATTGATAGATTGATAGATAGATTTAAAGATAAATTTATAGATAAATTAATATACAGATTTATAAATAGTTCGATAGATTCATTAATAGATAGATAGATTGATTGATTGATAAAAAGAATGATATGCAGAGAGATATAGAGATTGATATACATATAGATACACAGACAAATAGATAGATAGATAGATATATAGATAGATGCATAAATTGATTGATTAACTGATAAATAGATTTTTAGATATATAGGGAGATAAATAAATAGATAGATAGATTGATTGATAAATAGATAAATAGACACAAAGATATATTGATAGATAGATTCATATACAGATTGATAGAAATAAAGATAAATAGATAGATAGACATGTAAATATTAGATAAATATATATAAATATAGATAGATAGTTAGACAAATATATATATAAAGATAGATAAATGATAAATAGATAGAGAGAAACAAATAGGCAGAGATATAGATAAACAGATAAAAATATGGAGAAAAAGACAAATAGATAGACAAATAGATATCCATATAGATATAGATATATAGACAAATAAATAGACAGACATATAGGCACTTAGATAAATAGAAAGATAGATAGACATATAAACAGACATATAGATAGATAGATAAATAGATAGATAGATAGATAGAAAGTCAGACAGACAGACCGATAGATAGATAAATAGATAGATAGACATACAAATAGTCAGATAGATAGAAAGATAGATATACATACATATAGATAGATATATAGATAGATAGATAGATAAATAGATAGATAGATAGATATAATGATCGATAAATTAACAGATAGAGAGAGAGATATATATAGATAGATAGAAAGATACATAGACAAATAGGTAGATTGATAGATACACATATAAATAGATGGATTGATAGATAGATTGATAGATAGATAAATAGATTGATAGATTTGTAGGTTGATAGATAGCTTGACAAATAGTTAGATAGATAAGCAGATTGATTGGAAGATAGATAGATAAATATATACATAGAGAGATAGATACATAAATTTTTACATAGATAGATATAAAAATAGACAGAGAGATAGATAGACAAATAGATGCACTTAGACAAATAGATAGATAGACTTATATATAGACTGATAAATTGGAAAATTCATAGAAAGATAGATAGACAGATAGATAGACAAATAGATAGGCAGGTAGATAGATATATGGAATGATAGATATACATAATAATAGACAGATATATAGATAAATAGATTGATTGTCATATTAATATAAATAAATAGACAGACAGACATATATATATACACACAGATAGATAGATAGATAGATAGATAGACATAAAATGTAGAGATAGATAGATATAAATATATAAATAAATAAATAAATACACACACACACACAAATAGATAGACTGATAGAAAGATAGATAAATATATAGACAAATAGATAGACAAATAAATACATAAATAGAAATACAAATAGAAAGATACATAGATAGCTGGATAGATAGACATATATATATATATATGGATAGATTGTTGTATAGATAGAAAAATAGATAGATGGATCGAAAAATCAATAGATAAATAGATAAATCATCGGATAGGTAAATGGACTGATATAAGGATAGATAGATTGATAAATAGACTGAATAATTGACAGATATATACACTGATAGATAAATGGATAGATAGACATATAGATATACTGATAGATAAACAAATCAATAGATAGATAAATAGATAGACATATAAATAGACAGATCGATAGATATACAATTTGGTAGACAAAATGATAGGCAAATAGATCGATAGATATATAGATATATAATTAGACATATATATAGTCAGATAGATAGACAGATCAATAGATAAGTAGTTAGATAGATAAATAGACAAATAAATGGACATATAGTTAGATAGATATATAAACAAATTGATAGACTAATCATTAGACAGATACTTAGATAGATACACAAATAGATAAATAGACAGATAGATAGACAGATATATAGAAAAATATAAAAAATAAAGATAGGCGGATTGATAAATAGATACATAGAAAAATAGATAGACATATATATATATATAGATAAACAGATACATAGATATATAAATAGATAGATATATAAATAGATAGATAGATTGATACAATTATATATAGATAGATAGGGAAATAGATATTAAGATTATTAGACAAATATATTTATAAATAGATAGATATATAGATAAAAAGATATATAGATAGACAAATCAATAGACTAATAGATAAATAAATAGTTACATACTACAAGAAAAATCATAATATTTCAAGGGAAATTTTTCTAGCTTTTTAGGCTTTTCCATCACTAAAATAGAATAATGATGAATTAACGATGGGAATTTTCCAAAGCAAATGTGCTCATCACAAAATATTAACAATAAAAAAATTTTTTAGCCAATTTTATAATGATGGAAATTTCCTAGCTAATTAAATTTTTTCTCTTGCTAATTTTAATCTTAATTAAGAATAATAATTAATAATTTACAACTAAATAGGCATAGAATCATCCCTTGCAAAATTAGCAAGGGAAAAATCCTTAGCTATTTTCATTCCAAATCTATTTTCACAATTTTATTTTGTACATAAAATTTCATTACATATTTTTAATATTTTATATTAAATTAAATTAAAACATATACTGTGAAGCATTTTTTTATGATTAATAAAAACCAAAAAAAAATCATAAATAATTATGATACAAAAGATATTTGGTTAAAACAAAAACTTAACTTAGGTATATAATCATTTAGAACTAATTCAACATCTTCATCATTAGCTTGTTAATTTGTGCATGACTCTCCTATGTGGGTAGTCTACTTGATTTTGGTGTGCTATCTTTCTCGTCAAGGCTGCTAACTGTGACTCCATATAGGTCATCTACCATTTCATTGCATTCTTCATTTTTTTCATCACATCAATTACTTTTTAAATTTTCTTGCATATACATCAATTTAAACTTAAATGATACGAAGGATGACAACTAAATAATTTAGCAAAAATTATAGATATGACCATCACTTATATAGCATTTATCAATATGCATGATGAATTGTGACTGAGAGAATTATGGAATTTTGTGGTACATATTTAGCATTTACCAATCATTGTGCATAATTTCATCCATAAACAAATATTGACGCAAGCAATAATATTGATGCTATCTGATATGTCTTTTCGTCCTACAATATCAACATTATATAAAAAATATTTTGTATTTACATATTCATAAGATACCAAAACTCTCCTAATTGACACCAAGAGTAGACCAGTGCCACTCACAAATACAAACCAAACTTTCTGTAAACTTTTTTAGCTTCTCTTCCCCCTACGCTATTGTGCATGCCTAGTTTGCACAGTATGAGTTAGGATTTGGTACAGAGTAAGGGGCAAAAAATTGCTAATTTAAGCAACCCTCGATTAGTGATACTAGGGCAGAATGGGCACCTTTATTTTCTTCAAAAAAATAGTTATAGCGTAGGTAGCACCAAAGGTAGTGCACACGTGCACTATGCTATTTTAGTGCACATGTGCACTATGCTATTTTAGTGCACATGTAGACTACGTTGTTATAGAGTACATGTTCTATCTCTAAAAACATTCAAAAATACTCACAAAAATAAAAGATTTTGTAGATTATACGATGGATCAATTACAACAAAAAAAGGCATAACTAACTTCCAGATTTTCTATAATGGGAGAAACATGTAGCTGGCTATGAATCCATTTTTTATTTGTCATGTGCAGCAAACGGTTGATTGACCCACTTTTGATTAAATCCCCTTGCTTTAAATCTGTCACTTATAGTTCAAGCCTAACAATCTAGAAAGGGAATCTCACTTCATATATACATATATGTGTATATATGAATATGTATATGTCTATATTTATATATATACATATCTATGTGTACATATGTATATATGCCTACCTATATATGTGTGTGTGGAATGACTATTAAGACATTTCTAGTGATCATCTATATATATGTATGCATGTTTGTACATGTGTATCTATGAATTTGTAGATGTGCATCTGAATATATGATATGTCCACACAAAAATACACACATATATACATATGTATCTTAGTGAGTATAAATATATTTATCAATGCATGTCAAACACATATATGTGCTGTGTGCAAGTGTGTAAATTCGTATACATGCACACATGCATGTGTATTGGGTGTTCTGGTATCTACAAAATAGTAATAAAATAGTATTGTAAGTAGTACAAACAAGTTTAAGAAATCAACAAAATAAAATTAAGCATCTACAAACATCATCATCAAAAGCAAAACTCAGTTTCAACATTAATGGCAACAACTATATAAATTTCATGAAACTCAAGTTCTTGTTGTTTGGAATATTATTGCTCATTGTGTATCTTCCACAATTTATTTTGTAGATTCCCACATGATGAATATAAACAAGATATTGAGAAATAATCTATAATCAAAAAAAACTCCATGATTCTTTTTTTGCATCGTCTCTCTTGTTCTTTATCCATCTACAACCCTAATTTAGCACTATTTAATGTATACTCAAGATGAGTTGGTCTTGCTCATAATCTTGAGTCTAACATTGCTATTCCTGGACTAATTCTAGATGAAATCTTTATTTTACTTTCAAACCAATATGCAGGATTAATACTAATTGAGAGAATTATGGAGTTTTGCAGCATATATATAGCATTTACCAATTATTCTACAAAATTTTATCTATGCAACAAATATTATATTTCCAACAGACTATTTTAGAACATAGAAGAAATAAAATAATTACCCAGTAGCTGTTGGAATCATCAACCAAAGAGAATCCAATAACAAATTACTAACCACTGCCAGAGCCATATGGAGAGCCCACCTAGGCACTGGAGCCATGGCACCATGAGGAGCACTTACACTGACCCCAACATCACCATCAGCTATTAGCCCTCTGCTAAACTTTCATCCAGCTTCAATTATGAATAGCTACAACTCGTACTTCATTAACAAGATTATCAAAATGACCATAATCTGGAAGTAAAGTGAACTCGCCATAGCTCATATTGATGAGATTACATTTATGCTACATAAATAAGGTGGCAGTGTGGCATGTGCCATGTGACAATGTATGTAATGGATGCGTGTGTGGAAAGGTAGTGGGCAGTTATATGCATGTAGTGTGGCATGCTTTGTGAGTCAGTGTGGGAAGTGAATGCATGTAGTGTAATATGGTAGTGTGCAAAATAAATATAGTGCTGAAAAATTTTTAAAAAGAATAATAAATTATTTAATGTGTGTATTATATTTTGGTTGATATATATTTTGGCTGCACTTAGTGTTGGCTCACACTAAAGAAAGTAACCCAGCTTTCTTCTAGTCACATATGGCTCTCCTCTTTTTGGTGCAGGCTCAAACTGTATCAATTTTAAGGCTTAAACACCACAACACAAACACCAAAACATTCATTTCGTAGTTTAAACATTTCAAAAAAAAATCAAAATCAAAATCAAAATCAAAAATCAAAACCTGCTTGACCATATGGCACTCAAATTGTCAACTTCCAAAAAAATCTCTTGCAAAGAACAAAACCAGAATCAAGAAAAATAATGCCACCAAAAAAATCTATTCTTGTTTAGCTACACATAGGCAAAAATAATGTTCCAGCAAGTTGCCCATTATTCCTTCTTCAAGAAAAGTGGAGATAAGACATTTGAGACTAAAAATCCAATGAAAGACTTGCATTGGAGTAGCTCTTTCAACTTATCATCGTATATTATTTTCTACCTATCTGATAGATCCATTTAAAAAACAAGAACATTTAATGATTAATTGAATTTGAAGAATAACACCATGGATTCTCATCGGGGGAGGGTGAAGACGATTGAAGTTTGCATACCTATAGATTATTTCTTTTTATATAGTCCATCATCTTTTTTACAACATCAGAATGAGATTATGCATCTTCACCTATACTAATAAATTTTATGAGAGCTTCTAAAAGATAAATAGGAAGCCAAAAATCCAAAAGTTCTGAAATAAATAACAAAAACCAAAAACAATTCAGAAATAATTCTGATACAAAAGTTACATGGTTAAACCAAAAACATAACATAGTTTCAACAATATTTAAAACAAAATCATCCTCATAATTAGCTGGTGCATTTGCAACATTACAGATTCCTAGCATTTCAAATATAGAAAAATTAGAGATACAACGAATTACAGACATCAATTAATCCCTAATCAATACAAAGGATGTAAACTAATTAATTTGGCAAAAATTATAGATATGACCATCACTTGTATAATATTTTCTAATTAAATATTTAATATAAATCTACATTATGGCAAGAGTAGCTGGAGAGGTATTTTTTTCACAATGCCCAAATAGTATGTGTGACAAAAAAATGGCATTAAATCAATGTCAAAATTTTGAAAGTCATTATTAAATGACGTGTTTCATCTTGTTTTATTTTTTGTTTTGATTTAGTTGTACAATATTATTTTTGATAATTTCTAAATTTTAGTATATGTGACAAAAAAATGGCATGTTTTTTGTGTACAGAAGAAATTTATCCTAATAATTTAGTAATTTACATAAATTATATTTACATATACATCAATTCATACCTAAATAATGCGAAGGAAAGGAGCTTATTAATTAAGAAAAAATTATAGATATGACCATCACTTATATATTTTTTCCAATTACATATTTTAAAATAAAGCTACATTATGGCAAGAGCAGCCCGAGAGGTCTTTTTTTCACAATGCCTAAATAGTCTGTGTGACAAACAAATGGCATTAAATCATAGTCAAAATATTGAAAGTCATTATTAAATGACGTGCTTCATCTTGTTTTTTTTTTGTTTTCATTTAGTTGTACAATATTATTTTTGATAATTTCTAATTTTTAGTTTATGTGACAAACAAAATGGCAAGTTTTTTGTGTATAGAAGTATATTAGTACGCATGTTTCATTGTAAAAAATAAAAAATATACATGTAAATCAAACATTGACTGCACTAAATAAGTAACTTCACATGCACCACACATCTACTACTTAGGTTATATATATATACTGTATGCATATTTTTTAAAAAAACATAATGGTTTACTCTATTACTAATCAAATTATCTTTCAAATTACTTATGCGAACATTATATAATGATGGAATTATTACTTATTATAAATGTATACACAAAATAAGTCACCATGCATGGGCGGTGTGCTTTGAGAATGCATGGGCAGTGTGCTTTGAGAATGCATGGGCAGTGTGCTTTGAGAATGCATGGGCAGTGTGCTTTGAGAATGCACGGGCAGTGTGCTTTGAGAATGCATGGTATCTTGTTCTTCTTTGAAATTCAAATATTATTTTTAGTTGGTACCCACCTTTTTGCCAAAAATAATGATCTACATGATATTTGCCAAAAATAAATACAATTATTCTTAAAGATAATAAAGTATCTCAACTTATCTAAACTCTCAACTCAACTATATTCCTAAAAGTCATTGTGAAAATAAATACATTTTTACTCATACAAATTTGACATTGAGAATATATAATTTTAAAATTTATTTTTTGTGATAGGTCTCACAATATATCATACAAACATCTCTAATACTAGGATTCAATATTCTTGATTTGAATAGAAATGATTGACTAAGAAAAAATAATCTCTGATACCACTATCACATACTCACACACACTTCATTGAGGCCATCTTTGGATGAAGTTTTTTTAAACACAATATTTGATACCATATAAAAATTTACTAAAAATTAATTCAAAGAAAATGTTAGAAAGAAAAAAAAATACAAATATACTCAATCAACAAACTTAAAAACCCTAATGTATATTTAAATCAAAAAATTTACATGGATAACTTATATGTTGGTTACTTTAACTACTAAGTAAAAATAATTTTAACAAAATAAAATTGGTATAATAATTATTATATATTTACATGAATATATTTAACCTCAAAATATTGCTTTTTTTTGATCCATATTATATTTTAAAATACAATTCTACAAAATTTAGACCATAATTCCTTGAGCATGTAACGAACCACAAAATTTGTTATACTAGAATATACTTAACCTCTAAATAATATAATTAAAAAAAATAAAAATCTGATTGAACTATTAAAAAACTTTTTATATGAAGCAAGTGTTTCATGATAATTTTGAAATATATAATTCTAATTATAAATTATTAGATAAATCATATCTCTGACTATTTTAGTTTATTTCTGAATATTTGAAAGTACCTATTTTGCAAAATAACATTTATAGACATGAGAAAACAATATTTAATATCATTGAGTATGCATTCAATAAATATTTGAGTACTAAAAAAATATATATGTTACTTTCCAATTACAAATATAGACAATATTATTGTTAAAGTTATATTTTTTAAGATGATGGGGTTTTAAGATTATATTTTAATTGTTAATGTTGATGAACAATTGAAGACTTATCCATTGAAAATTAGATATAAAGGCTACTACAGGTTATCTAAAGAATTGTGTATCTCCATTCTTAGCATCTTTCAAAGTTATTACATCACATTATCAAAAATTTTAAATCTCTATAAATCTTAATTTTTTTCCAATAATATTGTAAGATGTTAAGATTTGTACTAATTAAAATGAAAAAATTTCTAATAAAAAAGTTTTTTAACAATCAATTTCTCTCTAGGTATTATTCCTATTCAATCAAATTTATTGAGTACAAATAGTCATGAAATTCAAAAGCAAAATATCTTTCATATTATAAAAAATATGATGAGAAAATATCTTATTCAAACCATTAATAAGTATCTTGTAGAGACTAAATGATCATGAAGATGATTTTGTTAAATTTAATTTTTCAATTATTCTCTGAATGATATAACAAAGTTATACTAGATATCCTATCAAAGATATTTTATCTTACTCTAAATTTCCTATTCAATCAAATTCGGGATACCACAAATTTTTTTTCAACATACCCTTGCATTATGACTAACAACATATCATGTGAGAAGAAATGCATGACATTCACTCTATCTATATACTATTATTCTTAAGAAGTTATCACAAGTGATTTATTTGTTAATTTTAAATAAAAATAATAATTCTTCTAAAAAAAACTTGAGAATGAAATACTCATAAAACAACCACCCAATTTTCATGAAGGTGCCAAAATGAATTTTATTGAGCTAAAGTAGTCTTTGAGAACTTAGTTTTATAATTTTTTTTCAATTATAACTTATTTTTTTTTACATAAATATTTTTCAAGCATCTCTCTTTTATTGGAGTTCTCATGTTAGAATTATTTTTTTTATTTATTCATATTGATTATTATTATAAATAAATGATCATGTGGTAAATAATCACATTAAAAATGTGATGAATGATAAAAATCATATCACTCATTGTCCCTTATAAATTTAATTTGTAAGTATATAAACAAACTTTATGAAGATCATTATTAACATCATTATAAAATTATTTTAAATTAAAATTAAAATTATTATAGATGAAATCTATAAACGATATCTTTCACTTCTCTATAAGATCATTCCAATAAGAAGACTTCTCACTCTAGTTCTTTCATGCCTTATTCTTTAGCATATGTTTTATTCTTCTTTTTTCTTTAGATATATATAAAAAAATAATATAATTATGTTTTGCTTTATATTTTATCATGTTATTTCATAAATATTATATTATTATTACTATATATGAAAAAGTTTTTTTCTGATATAATTTCAAATAAAATACCTTGTAAGTCATAGGTACTTTCTTGAAATTATAATTATAGGTCATCAAAATATAATTTTATTTTGACAATAAAATGTTATACATATTTTTGTAAAATTAAACTCTTAGATAGTACATTAAATTCACTATCAAACAATTATTATCAAATATATTATATTATCAAAATAATAAGTTATTTTTGGGAGTATACTCGATAGTTACATATGAACATTATTCTTTATAAAATTTAATATTTAAAATAATCTCTAATACTTCATATTTCATTTAGAGATTATACTGATACTCATGAGATTGATTATTCAAATTATAGTTTGATATCAACCGCCAAAGAAAAAAAATTTATTATAAATTATTATATTTGTTTTATAAATAATTGTTTCTCTTAAAAAAAGATAAAAAATATTTCTATGATTTTGTGCAAAGATAAATTGTCATGTCATAAATACTCTAACTTATAAGCTTTTTTGAATTATATATTTGATTAGAGAGAGTGAATTTTCTATTTCTTTAAAAAAATTATTCTATATTATGACAATGATGGAATCATAAACATAGTTTCCAATGGCATTTTCTACGAAAAAATAAAACATATAGATATTAATTTTCAATTCATCAAAAAATACAAAATAAAATAGGTTGAGTATTATTATTTGTACTTGTATTCAAGATCAGGATCAAACATTTTTACTAAGCACTATAATGATCACCATTTTTTTTTGAGTTGAGTATATATAATATATTGTATTCATATACCAGCTTGATAAGATTCGATGAGATCATGACATGATATTTCTATCATACCATGTGTCAATTATTAAAAAGAGTATTTTTATCAATCACATATATTTTTTTAATGAACACATGTCACCCCAAGTTGGTAATTTATAAATACTTGTCTTTTACCACAGAAAAATAGAGAAACTAATTGGCATTTTTAAATGATCAATACAGACAACTAGAAAATCTGAGTTCATGTTTTTGGGCAGAACTTACATATCAAAGAGCTTTCCACCAATGCCTGTGTTGAAAAATTAGAACATAGAAATCGATCCACTATTCATTATTGTCATCCAACATATCCAGTCGGGGTATTAACTTGACCCGCTTAGGTGAATGTTAGGGAACTCGGCCATGTTTTACCAAAAAAATGGAACAAAAAAAATTTTATAGTGAAATTGAAGGCGATGAAACTTGACACCTAGAAATCTGACCTGTTTAGTTATGTTATTCTTGTTAATTTCATAAACACTCTTTTTATATTCCACCTACGACAATAGCAAACAAATCAAAGATTCACATTGTGTTCTTCTCATTGAATTACCAACAAACAAAATCCTTTTATTCCTCAAACTTTCTAAAATATCTTGCACATCTAACCTTGGAATATGATGGTCCGCATGTTTCTATCTCCACCTCAGATAATGCCTATCCTTCCTTCCATTTCCCAGACAATTAAATCCATGCATTACAAAAGGGCATTCTGAAGCATTGTGAAAAGGATAGCTATTATCTATGATCCAATTTCCATTAAAGAAGTGACAATTCCTCAAAAGAATCATTATATTTTGAAACCGAAAGCTCATGTTGTCCAAGTGTCAGACTCATTAGACAAATAGACTAATAGACTAATATACTGATAGAAATATATAGATAGATAAAAAGATAGATAGACAGATCAAAAAAAGGGAAATATATAGATAAGCAAATAGATAATTGGATGTTTATTTATATCTATTTTTCTATTTTTATTTCTATCTTTTTATATTTATATCTATTTATTTATAAATAGATAAGCAAATAGATTTTCTTATCTATTTGGATGTTTATTTATAAATATATATGCAAATAGACAAATAAATAGATAGACTAATAGACAAATAGACTAATAGACTAATAGACTGATATACTTATAGAAATAGATAGATAGACAGATATAAAGATAGACAAAAAGATAAATAGATAGATATAGATAGATCGACCAAAAGGGAATATATAGATAAGTAAATAGATATTTGGATGTTTATTTATATCTGTCAATCTATCTATTTTTCTATTTGTCTATCTATTTATATATATGTATATCTATCTATTTCTCTAAAAGTCTATCTATCTATATGTCTATTTATTTATCAGTTTATCTATCTAATCTTTCTATCTATCATTCGATCTATCTATCTATCTGTCTATCATTCCATCAATCAATCAATCAATCTATCTATTTATCTATCTATATATCTATCTCTCAATCAATCAATCAATTTATCTGTCTATCTTGCTATCTATCTATATATCTATCTATATATCTTTCTAACTATGTGCCTATCAGTCTATCATTCTATCCTTTTATCTTTCTATCTTTCAATATATCTATCTTTATATCTATCTATATATGTACCTACCTATCCATCAATCATTCTATTTGTCGATTTGTCTATCTATCTATCTATCTGTCTGTCCATCTATCTATCTATTTATCCCTCTATATATCTTTTTATCTATCTAAATATCAAATTATCTATCTATCTATCTATATGTTTGTCTAACTGTCTACCTATTTATTTATCTATCTATCTAATTGTTGATCTTTCTATCTATCAATTTGTCTATCTAACTATCTATCATTCTGTCTATCTATCTATATGTTAATCTATATATTTGTCTATATGTATATTTATCTATCTTTCTATCTGTCTATGTATATATGTCAATCTATCTATTTGTCTTTCTATCTATATGTTTATGTAAATATATGTCTATTATTCGATCATTCTATCTATCTATCTTTTATCTATTTATCTACTTGTCTATATATATATATATATATATCTCTATCTATCTATTTGTAGGTCTATCTATCTATCTATCTATCTATAGAATTGTCTATCAATCTATTTTTCAAACTATTTATCTATCTAAATGTTGATTTGACTTTCCATCTATCTATCCATATATCTATCTATTTATCAATCTGTCACTCTATCTATCTTTCTTTCTTTCTTTTTTTCTATCTGTATATTGTATAGCTATCTATCTTTCTATCATTCTATCTTTCTATTTTTCTATCTATGTATATGTCTATCTTTCTATCTGTCTATTTATCTATCTATCTCTCAATTAGTATATTTGACTAACAATCTATTTATCTATTTGTCTTTCTATTTATCTAACAAACTATCTATCTCTATATCAATCTATCTCGCTATCTATCTTTCTATCTATTTGTCTATCTATCGATCTATCTAACTGTCTATCTGTCTATCTATATATCTATCAAAATATCAATCTATCTATGTATTTATATATATTTCAAGATTTTTATATATCTGTCTATCTATCTCTCTATCTGCCTGTCTGTTTGTCTGTATATCTATCTATCTATCTATATGTCTGTCTGTTTGTCTGTTCATCCATCCATCTATTAACTATATAACTATCTATCTATCTATCCATCTATATATCTATTTGTATATTTCTTTATCTATCTATCTATCTATGTGGTTATCTATCTGTCTGCCTATCTATATATTTGTTTATTTATCTATTTATTTGTGTATCTATCTATCTATCTATATATTTGTCTATCAGTCTATCTCTTTCTATCTATCTATCTTTCAATTTATCTATCTAACTATCTGTCTTTCTATCTATCTATCTATATAACCATATGTCAATCTATTAATCTGACTATCTATCTATCTATATATTTATCTATCTTTTTGTCTTTGTAATTATCCATCTACATGTCAATCAATATATCTATTTGTCTATCTATCTGTCTATCTATCAATCTATCTATTTATTTATCTATTTATCTATACTTCTATCTATCAATCTATATATCTGTCTATATCTCTATCTATTTTTTTGTATATCTATCTATCTGTTTATCTATCTATCAGTTTGTATGTCTATCTATATTTCTATCTATCTTTTTATTTTTTTTGTATATCTATAGACAAACACATAGATAGATAGACAGATAGATAAATAGACAAAATAATCATTAGATAGATAGACAGATAAATAGAAATATCAATAGATAGATTTTTAGAAAAATATATAGATAGATAGTAAGATTGATAGAAAGATTGATAAACATATAGATTGATAGATATATTGATATATTAATAAATAGATTGATAGATAGAAAGATTGATTGATTGATTGATCCACAAATAGACAGATAGAAAGATAAGTAGATTGATAGATTGATAGATTATTAGACAGATAGTCGGATAGATAGATAGTTACTTAGATATATAGATATATAAAGAGATAGATAGATAGAAAGATAGAGAGATAAATATTTAGATAATCAAATAGATATATGGATAGATTGACAATTATATAGATAGATAGATAGATAGAAATATAGACATATTGATAGAGTGAAAGATAGATAGATAAATAGATAAATAGATAGAATGAAAGATAGATAACTAGATAGATAGATAGGTATAAAGATAGATAGATAAAAATATAGATATATAGATAGACATATAGATTAATTGATTGATTGATAGTTAGATAGATAGATAGACAGATAGATAGAAAATAGATAGATAAATTCATAGATAGACAAATTGATAGACCAATAGATAGATAGAAATATAGTCATATAAATATAAAGAAAAATATATAGATAGAAATATAGATTACAGATATACAAATAGATAGATAAACATATAAATAGATAGATAGCTATATATATATATATATACACACAAATAGATACAAAGATAGATAGAAAGATTGACAAAAAGATAGATAGATAGATAGATAGATAAATACATAGATAAATATCTAGATAGATAGTCAGATAGATAGACTTATAGATAGATAGATAGACGAACATATAGATAGATAGATAGATAGATTATAGAGAGATATATAGATAAATAAATAGATAGATAAACTGATATATAGACAAATAGTTAGATAGATATATAGTAGAATAGATAGATAGATAGATAGATAAATAGATAGAAAGATAGACAGGTACATATTTAGATTGATAGGCAAATTCATAGACATTTTGATATACAAATTGATAGATAGATAGATATATAGATTGATATTCAAATCGATATATTGATTGATTGATAGATAGCTAGATTGATAGATAGATAAATAGATAGATAGATAGATAGACAAATAGATAGATAGATAGATAGATATATATATTTATAGACAAATACATAGACAGATACATAGACAGATAGATAGTCAAATTAGTAGACAAATTGATAGAAAGATTATTAGATAGATAGATATAAAAATATATTGAGAGATAGATAGACATATAGATAGTCATATAGATAGACATATAGATATATAGGTAGAATGTTAGATAGATAAATAGATATATAGATAAAGAGATATAGTTAGATAGATAGATAGTTTGAAAAATAGATAGACAAATAGATAGATTCATAGACAAATTGATAGACAAATAGATAGACAAATAGATGGATAGAAAGATACATAGATAGATAGAAAAATAGAGAGACGAACTGACATTCAAATAGAAAGATAGACAGAAAGATAGACAGACTGATAGATAGATAGATACACAGATAAAAAAAAGATTGATAGATAGATTTATAGATAGATAAATAGATTGATTGATTAATTGATAGAAAGATTGATAAAAAGATTTATAGATATGTTGATAGATAGATAGATTGAGTGATAGATATATAGACTAATAGATAGATAGATAGATTGATAGACTGATTGGTCAACAAATTTTTTGATAGATTGATATAGAGAGAGATAGACAAATAGATAGACAAATTGATAGATCGACATATAGAAATACAGATATATAGTAATTTAGATAGACAAACATATAGATAAATAGATAGATAGATAAACAAATACATAGACAAATTTATAGTTTTATTGATAGATTGATAGATAGATAAAAATATAGACAAAAGATAGATAAATTGATAGATAAATAGATAGATAAATAAATAGACACATAGATAGATAGATCTCCATATAGATAGACCTATAGATTGATATATAGATAGACATATAGATAGATATATTGATTGATAGAAAGAAAAACCGATAATAGATAGATAGACAGACAGATTGATATAAAGATACACAGAAATATAGATAGATTATTTGATACAAATATAAATAGACATATAGACATATAGATAAATAGATAGATAGATAGATAGATAGCTATGGAAATTTTGCTAAAGAAATTATTTCTAGTTAATATGTGATGGATTAGCTCAGACATAGTAAGAAATGTGTGATTTTACTTTCAATTACAAATTTTTTACTAATTTGTGATGGATTAGAGATGGAAATTTTTTATCGAAAAATGTCCTTAGCTGATATTATTCTAAATTTTAGCACAAAGAATTATAGCAATTTTAGCAATGACTTTACAAATGGAATATCCCTAGCTAATTAGCTTGAAAAAATCATTCTAAATAATTTATTGGAAAAATCTTTTTTTGATTATATATTAATATCAAGAGATTAGTCCTTAAATGATAATTTTCACATAATATATGCTGTTAGTTATGGAATTTCCCCCAACTATTTTAGTTTGGGATTATTTCCGTCATTAATCTAAACTAATTTTTTTTTGTTTTATATATTATTTGTTTTAATATTTGATGTAATTTTTTATATTAAAGGTTTGTCATAGTCTATGGATTAGTGATCATTAAAAGACACCTCCTCATATAATTAGAATAATAAGATATTATAAATAAATAATTTCAAAAAAATATAAATATGAATAAAAATTTATATTAATAAAGATTAAAATAACTATTTTTATGATTATAAAATTTTTAAAAAATATACAAATTATTATTTGAATTTATTAATAATGAGATTTAAATATATGTATTAATACATACATTAAATAAATAATTTTATAATTATAAACAATTTTAAAAATATTTGAAATAATATATGAACATACACAAACATTTGTATTAATAAAAACCTAAAATCTTATTATTTGTTTGATTATAAAAAAATATTTACAAATAATCTGAATTAACAAATAAACAATTAAATATTTATATTAATAAAAAACATAAAAAATAAATTAATGATCGTAGGAAATTTTTTTAAAAATTATTACTAAAAAATTTGAAAAAAAATCATATTTTTTATTAAATTTAAAATAAAATAAATTGATATTTATGGATAAATAAATTAATGTTTTAATTACATCCAAAAATTTTTGATGAATTATAAAAAAAATTTCTCCAAAGTGCTTATTAAAAGAATACTTCTGGTATTTTTTTAGGGTATAAAAAAGTTTTTTAAAAAATTACTGATGATATTTTTTGTCATAAACACACTTAAAATTATTTTTAGCCATATTAACACTTTTAAAAATCACCACCTAATGATCCTAAGTTAATTTTAATTCAAGTTTAATTTTTGTCACTACTAAAATAAATAAGAATTAAAGTATTGAGTAAATAATTATAGTAAAATAAAAAATAAAATATAAAATTAAATTAAATAAAAAAATATCTATTCTTAGAATAATAAATAAATAAATAAATATTAATATTTTAAAATTAAAACAAGTTAAACATGAACAATAACTTAATCGATTGCTTATCAATGAAAAAACTAAAGGAAACGAAACCCCTATTATGAAGAGAGCAATAGTTCCTCATGCTCTAGTTTTGCTCTAATTCTTCTATCAGGCTGCTGATCAAAACAATTTTTTTTTGTGCATTCCAATTGGAACCCCTACTTATTGATTACTTGATTCTAGTCACAGGACTATTCGACTTCAATTTACTTGTATTTTTTTCAAGTGGAAATCATGCGAATGCAGAAGTAGATTTGTCAATGCCAGTTGATCCACCCAAAATTAAGGATAGACTTGGTTCCATGCCAAAAGGCATATCGACTAATTCTGATGTGTTGTGAAAAGTTTCACATCTATGCTCATTCTTCTTTCGTAAATCTTATGTGGAAAAGCAATGTCTTGGTTATGATATTCATTGTTTTAAGGAAGCGTAGTTGATTTCGAATAGATCTCTACTATGATGTAATACAGAAAAATTCTAGTTCTAGGCCAAGGTTTCCAGGCTGATGGATATCATCATAAACTATTTTTACAATAACAAATATATTTTTTTCAGAGAGTTGATTTCTAATGCCTCTAACGTAAGCATTGTTTTGGAATTTTGTTTTTGTGTTCCTTCTTGTAAAGCTTCCCGGATTCAATTGTTGTCCCATGAAGACACTAGAAAAAATTAGGTTTCTCTCCCTCACTGACAGGGATGTTTTAGGTGAAGGAAACGATGCCAAGCTCAAGATCTAGGTTTGCTTCCTTGCTTGCTTGTTTAGCTCATGGAAATTAATTTTCAATGGATGTGCATTGAAACCAGGTGTGAGTGCAGATCAAGTTGGATAAAGAGAAGAGGATTCTTTATATTCATGATTATTGCATATGCATGATGGAGGATTTGATCAAGAACTTAGGGATGATTGCCGAATCAGGAACTTCATGTATTCACTGTAAATTTCTCAAAGTTTATCAAATTTTTATGGATGATAATGAAAAATAATGGCTGGCAACATTCGTGAAGAAAATGTAGACTAGTATAGATATTAATCTGATTGGCCAATTTGGAATTTGATTCTACCATGTGTATCTTGTTGTAGATTATGTGAAAGTTGTTAACAAACCTAACAACGACAAGCAATAAGCCATCTAGGGCCATGTATCATGCTTTAAAATTCTTTTGAAAATTGCTCTTCACTTTTTCGTGGTGGTCTTTCAAGCATGTATGGGAATCCAATGAAGATGGAGCATTTTCAATCTCCGAGGACACATGAAATGAACCACTTGGAAGGGGAACTAAAATTAGATTGCATCTAAAAGATTAAGGTGGGGAATATGTTGATGAGAGCAAGTTGAAGGTTCATGTGTATCCTATGTGCTAGTTTCTAATTATCCATTCTGAGTGCTATCAACTTTTTGGATTTAGGAACTGGTGAAAAAGTATTCTGAATTCATTAACTTACCAATTAATTTATTGACAAGCAAATATGTTGATGTAGAGGTTTTTGCAGATGATGATGAGTCAAATAAAGAAGATGATGATGCATGCATGCGATTGACAAAAAAAGCTATTATGTTCATCCGACCATTTTTAATTATCAAACGTGATTTTTTCCATTGCAGAAAGCATTTCTAAGATGGGATCTGAGATGGATAAGATGGAGGATGAGGATGGTGAAGATCATGAAGAGGAAGAGGGGAAAGAGAAACCAAAGACAAAAACATTCACTGAAACCACATACGGGTGTTGGAGCTTCTAAATGATGTAAAGGCAATCTAGCTTAGGAATCCAAGGGAGGTTACAGAGGAAGAATACCAAAAGTCCTATCAATCTTTGTCAAAGGATTTCAGCGATGAGAAGCCTACGACATGGAGTTATTTCACTATATAAGGTGATGTAGAGTTCAAGACTCTTCTTTTTATTCCTCCAAATGCTCTTCATGATCTCTATGAAAGTTTTTTAAATACCAACAAGGCCAACTTGAAGCTGTATATGAGATGGGTATTCATTTATGATGAGTTGGATGAACTACTGCCTAAATACCTCAGCTTCTTAAAGGGGCTTGTTGATTCAGATATGCTGCCGCTCAATGTTTCTCAAGAAATGATGCAACATGGCAACCAGAAAATGATCAAGAAGATGCTAATCAAAAAGAGGCTTGACATGATAAACAAACTCAAAGTGAAGGATCCATTTGAGAGTGTTGATGATGATGACAATCATACTGGTATAGATGTCGACTCATCATCTAGCAATGCAAACGAGAGGGGGGCAATATGCAAGGTTTTGGAAGGAATTTGGAAAGTCCATTAAAATCAACATAATTGAGGATGCTGCAAATAGAAATCAGCTGGAAAAAATTCTACGATTCGAAAGCACCAAGTCGGATGGCAAGTTTACATCTCTGGATAATTACATCTTCAAGATGAAGCTGGAGCAAAGCAACTTGTTCTATATAACATGAACTAACCGGGGGCAACTAGAAGAATCTCCATTTTTATAAAGAGACAAGAAGAACAGATACGAGGTCATCTTCTTCATGGACCTAGTTGATGAGTATTTGATGCAGTACCCGATGGAAGATTAAGAAAAAAAATTCTAGAATGTGTCCTAAGAAGGATTAAAAGTAAGCAAAACTACCATGGAGAAAGAAGTGAAGGCTATGTTCAAGGAGTTGACCATGTGGTGGGTGAGTGTCCTGGAGAGCATGAAGGTGGACGATGTGAAGATCAATGATCATGCAGTCATAGACTCTATCAGATGCAAGCAAGAAGAGCTACATGCATGACAAAAGGGTGCTTGAGATTAATCTAAGGCACCCAATTATCAAGGAGCTTCGTGAGAGGGTCACAGCCAATCCCGTGTAAAACCTTCTTTCTCAAGAGCTTGATCGAATTCCATTCTTCTGAATCTTCCTCTGCACGTCTTTTCTAGGATGAACACATAAGGCAAATAGCTAGGCTAATGTACCAGATTACATTAATGGAGAGCAGTTTCAGCCTTGATAATCTTAAAGGATTCACTTCTCAAATATACAATTCCATATGGTATAGCCTCAACATCAGCCCTGTTGCAGATGTGAAAGATGATGATGCTGAAGAAATGGTTCTTGAACCAAAAACCAAAACAAACCCTAGCAAGATGGTTGATAAAGTCCATGGTGATGATTTCAAAGATGTAATGTAACTTCATCATCTATTGGAATCATTGATTTATGTATTTGATCAATTTTGAGGAAGTGTTTTCTACTCTAGCTCTGTTTATGTGAGCTAACAAGTTATTTATGAGTTAGTGTTTAATTCATCTAGTTTTTGTCAAATTTTCTCAACTGAAAACGAAATGAAAAGCTCAAATTAAAAAAAAAACCTAATTGATTTCCTATTAATTAATAGTGTATCATCATGTTTATAAGAATCTTAATGCTTTTCAAGTTGATATTTGGTTTATGTATCATTTGTTGTGTCTATTCAATTGATGACATCATCTCATTTTTCCAGGTTTGAGTTTTTAAATTCTTTCAGTTACAGGGCACGTTGATTAGATATTCAGAGTCACTCAGAAGCTAATGTGCAGTTGAAGAATTCATCTCTAACATGCAACATAGATTTTAGTCATAATTTGTTTAGTGACAATTTTTGTTCCATGACTATTGCTCTATTTGCAAATTGGTTCTGTCTTGGCAAGAAATGCTTTAACTTTCATGAGCTTGCAATTGCGAATCTACTCTCTAAAACTCGTTACACGTACCGGTCATAAGTGATAGAAGATTATATTTTCAAATTCCTTGTGCATTTGCAAATCCACTCTCTATTATTATTAAAATGATTGGATTGCTTTACACTTGCATTAAACCCATGGAAGATTGATAATTTCACATTGTTATACATGTCCATCTGTCATTAAAGCTTGGTTAAGGATCACAGAAAGTAGAGAACAAATGCACATGGGATTGATGTGGGCTTGTGTGATTTATAATTGATTGTATTGTATGATTGTATTTTTGCTTGATTATATTAGAAATGTGTTTTGATGAGAGTGACGTGATTGAATTATAATATAATAGGCTTAGATTCATATCTTATGAAGGTGAGTCAGCCCCATGAATTTGAGAAGTGATCTAAGTCATCTACATTTCCCATTGCCACAATGGCATCACCACTTTGGAATTGAGTTGCAAGAAATACAAATCTAGCAAAACAAATGTATGTGAAGCATTAGATTAGAACGATGAGGCTTGATTCACAGTGATCAAATGACTCACTTTTATATCAATGGAAAGCTCATATTTCACTGCTATGCCATCTCAAGCTTTGCCAACACAGTAATCTACTCTAGATGTGTTGTTAAAGTGAACTCAGCCACATAGCTATACAAAATATGTCTGCTAAGCTTTGAGGTAGCCAAAGGTTTGACCCACCCAAACCACAATGTGACTAATCCATATTTTTAAGATCATCAAAAGGATCACAAATTGAGAAAATGATTACTCTTTCTATGTGTATGAGATTCAAGAATGACCACCATAACCTTTTAAGTCCTATTGTGATGGAAGGGACCTAACAGTTACATTAGGAGCACTAAAGAGAAACCAAATATATCATCACTATATTTTCTTCTTCTTGATGGATGAACATTGAAGATATCTCTACTTGGAGGATGGAAACCTAAATCAGATCTTCCATCATTGGTAGATGTGTACCAAAACAAAGAGATCATGTTAAATGGGTTGATCACACATAATTTGCCAGTGGATGAGATTAATGAAGTTCTTGCTCTCATGATAAAATGTTGTCCATGTTGTAGATGCTACAGAAATACATGATCAAAATAAAAGTGATAATCCTAGTTGGTATATATTACTTTTTTCTCTAGCTCCTGGAAAGCTTATTAAAAAGGCTGACTAGATCGACTAAGGATTTGCATGTGGAGTAGTCAAGGTTGTCAAATTTGTTACTTTTTTTTGTTAAATATGGTTGTCGGTCATCCTCTTGTAATGTCAATGACGGATGGATCAAAATAGATATTCTAGTATCAAGTGTGTTTGGTGATACTAAGGAGAGTAAAAGTGTGACACATGTTTATATTGACACAAAAACTATTTCCATTTGGTCTCTTGGTGTCAACACTAAAGAAATAGAAGATTTCTTCACAAAGGAAGGTAGGTAATTTTGATTTTGTCTTGCTGCCAAATATTACTTGGGAAGTTAAGGATTTGGTAAATTTGTGAGGTATCATCTAAAGTGTAATTATTTTCCAATTTGAATGTAACTTATAAAATATGAATATACAGATATACTATTTTTTATGTTTAATGGTGTGCATATTGTTAATCTCTCTCTTCAGTTTTTTTCTTTTTTTCATCTTTTGGATAATTTAGCTACTGAAAATTCAAAAGTGGATTTGAGGAACTCATTTTATGTGAATTTGATTGTTCATACTTCATTCACCATTATTGTTGCAGCAAGCAGGATTGTTTTTCTATTCCCTCATTCCTCATATTGCTTGTATGTGTTCCTTGTTCCTTTGAATTTAAGATACACACTTTGAATTAATCTGTGCATTGTTTTTTAAAATTTTTTTTGTGGCTCATTTGTTCATGTTCACCCTATATTAATAGGTGGCTATCTGGTAATATCTCATTATTAAATTATTGAAATTGGATGTGTTTGTTCTAATTCTCATTTGTGTAAATATTAATGTGTATGATTGTTTGTAATCTAAGTAAACAAGTATAAATCATATCTAGTGAGCAAGGCTCCCAATTTGCTTGGAATTTGGGTGATATTCATATATAAACAATGTTATTATTCAAAATTAAACTAGTTATATCTGAAAAGTCTCGAACTCAAGTCCTATCATCCTTGGATGTACATCTCAAACCTAAGATGTTTGTTTGTAATCTAAGTATAAAACATAAATTAAATAGTTTTGAAAATTCATTGTTCATAAAGGACTTCAATGGAGTAGTAATATGTTTGGTTTTGATGCCATTGCCTTATTTTAAAATTTCTTTTTTTGAAATTTCACAGCAATCTAGTGCTGCACAATCATCGGGCTGAAAAAGATTTACCATTGGCATCCATATATAAAGTACCAACCACATAAGTGTGCATTGCTATTTCTTTTGAAATAAAGTTTTGTTTGTAATATGCTAGTTCGAAGTCATTAATGATGAGGTATTTTTGGTAGAATGTAATTTAGAAATAATAGTTGTAAATAATATTAGATTCATTTGAAGGAAGAAATACAGGAAATTAAAGAATTGAATAATGAGGTGAAATAAATTAAAAATACAATGCAAAAGTAGATGTCCTAAATGTTGTGATATCTTTCTATTTGTCCTTATGCCTTTCTATCATTATTTTATGTGTATATAGCTTTCTATTTGTATAATAATCTATCTATCTATTTAATTATCTATTTATTTATTTTTCTATCAATCAAGATATATTATTGGCTATCTATCTATAAGCCTATATGTCTCTCTATCTATATGTTTAAATGTCTATCTATATATCTATATATCTTGATATCTATCTATCAATATATTAGTTGATCTATTTAACTATCTATTTCCTATCTTGACTATATTTCTATATATCTATCTGTATATCTATTTATCTACCTATTTATATATTTTCTATTTGTATATATATCTATTTATATATATGTCTATATATCTATTTGTTAATCTATATATATGTCTATCGATTTATCTATGTATCTATCTATTTTTGATTATATCTATCAATCTAACTATCTTTCTACCTTTCTATCTATTGAACTATCAATCTATTGATTTGTATATATATATATATATATATATCTATGTATCCTTCTATTTGTCTATCTATCTATCTACCTATTTATCTACTTATTTATCAATCTATTTATCTTTGTACCTATTTATCTATCTATTTATCCGTCTATCTATCTACCTATTTATCTTCTATTTTATTTAACAATTTATCTATCTATCTATCAGTCTATATGTATTTTAGTCTTTCAATCAATCAATCTATATATCTATCTATTAGTATATATATATATATATATATATCTATCTGTCTATTTGACTTTTTATCTATCTATCCATCTATCTATCTGTATATCTATATATATTTCTATATGTCTATCTATGTATCTGTGTATCTATCAATCAATCTTTCTATATGTGTATCTATGCATTTGTCTATCTGTCTATCTACTTTTTAACTACCGTTCTATTTGTATATCTCTCTATTAGTGTATCTATCAATCAATCTATCTATTTGTATATAAGTCTAAATGTCTATTTTTATATCTATCTATTAGTCTATTTGTTTATCTATCTAACTATCTATCTATCAATTTTTCTGTCTGTATATCTATCTTTCATTTTGTCTATTTATTATATATGTCTATATGTCTAATAATCCATTTATGTAATAATCTATAAATATATCATTCTATCAGTATGTATGTCTATATGTATATATGCCTATCAATCTATCTATTAATATGTCCATCCATCTATCAATCTATTTATCTATCTGTCTACTAGTCTATCTATCAAATGTCTATCTATGTATATATTTATATACTACCTATCTATTTGTCTATTTGGCTATCTATCTATTTTTTTTTGTATATCTATTTATTTATCTTTATCAGTTTAACTAACCATTTCTCAATATATATATATATATATTTATATATCTATCTTTATATTTATATTTCTATTTGAATATATTTCTATATATATGCCTATCTATATGTATGTCTTTCTGTTAGTCTATCTGTCTATCTGTCTAACTATCAAACAATTTGACTTTTTAAGTGTCTGTATGTCTATCTCTCTATCTATCTATTTATATAACTATCTATCTATATGTCTGTTTGTGAGTCTATGTGTTTATATGTCTATCTAATTATCTATCTAATTATCTATCTAATTGTCTATCTATCTTTATATCTAACTATCTACCTATCTTTTGTCTATCTATCTATTTGTCTATCTATCAATCTTTTTGTAGGTCTATCTATAAATTTTAAAATCTATCTATGTATCTTTCTATATGTCTATCTATCAATCTATCTATTTGACTAAATATCTATAAGTTTAAATGACTATTTATATGTTTGTCTCTATGTCTATATGTCTATTTGTATATCTATTTATCTGTCTATCTATCTAACTCCCTATTTGTCTATCTATCTATCTGTCTGTCTGTCTATCTATCTATCTATCTTCTATATATCTATCTATGTGTCTATCTATCAATCTGTCTATTTGTCTATATGTCTATCTATTTATGTATCTTTCTGTCATTCTATATATCTATTGATTTATCTATCTATATATATCAATCTATTTGTTTATCTATCTGTCAATCTATCTATTTATCTATGTATCTTTGTTTTTGTATATCTGCCTATTTATCTATTTGTTTATCTATCTATCTATCTATCTAAATGTTTATCTATCTATCTATTTATTTGTCTATCTATCTGTCTATCTATCTATTTATTTAACTATCTATTTGTTTAATTATCTATCTGTTTAACTATCTATATGTTTATCTATCTATCTTCTTATATGTCAATTTCTCATTCTATATATATGTTTATTTATTTATCTATCTATCTATCTATCTCTATAGTTGTTTATTTATCTATTTATCTTTTTCTCACTATCTATTTCTTTTTATTATATATATATATATATATTTATTTATTTATTTATTCGTATATATTTCTATATATCTATCTATCTATTTATATGTACACTACAAAAAAAATCTCAAATAGCTAGGGAAAATTCCCTAGCTAAATGAGGGTTTTCTATCGTTAAATGGGATATAGTGATGGATTAACGACATAAGCTTTCCCAATCTTTAGTGCTTGTCGCTAAAAATTAGCAAGAGAAATAGATCCTAGCTAAAATTTTAGCGATGATAATATACCTAGGTAAAATATTAATTTCCCTAGCTAAATTAGCAATGGAAAATTCCCTAGCTAAATGGTGCTTTTCAGTCGCTAATCTTATATAACGATGAAAACTTTCCCAATCTAAAGTACTCGTCACTAAAAATTAGCGATGGAAATAGCTCCTAGCTAATATTTTAGCGATGGAAATATCCCTAGCTAAAATAATAATTTCCCTATCTAAATTAGCAAGGAATTTTATTTTTTAATTTTTCAAAATATTTATATTTTTATATTAAATTGAATTAAAGCTGAAACTATACATAATAATTTATGATTAACAAAAAATAAAATCATTTAATTAATTATTCTAATTCAATAATTTACATAATTCAAACAAAAATATAACAAAATTGTATTTCATTTTATTCATCAATGTATCTACCAACACTGCATAATATATAATCTATCCATACATTGACGTTGATTTCTTTATCTCTGCTCATCTGATCACCATCTTTCTACTGCGACAAAGCTGTCTAGGGCGTGATTCTTCTGTCTAGTGAAAAATTCCTTCACCTATACAATCTTCATATGGGGAACAATGCAGTACCATATCTGTACAAAATTTAAAGCAGTCAAAATCAAAATAAATAAATAAATAAAGGTATGTTTAGATAAATATATAATATTGTAGTATATATGTATATATAAACTATAGTCTATATGTACATATATACTAGCATTTCACACGTTACATATATTACTGTAGTATATCTACATATATACTACAATATTATATATACATATATACTAAGTACATATATACTCGGTATATACGTACATTTATTACAATAGTATTATATGTACATATACTATAGTATATATGTACGTATATATTGAGTATATACATACATATATATTGTAATATATACGTGCGTATATACTGAGTATATATGTACATATATACCAAGTATATGCATGTATATACCGAGTATATACTTACTTATATAAAGAGTATATAGTACTTATATACAGAGTATATAGTACGTATATACCAAGTATATAGTACGTATATACTGAGTATATGCGTATATACCTAGTATATACATACGTATATACCTAGTATATATGAACATATATACCTAGTATACACGTACGTATATACCTAGTATATATGAACATATATACTATGTATATTTGTACGTATATACTGAGTATATATTCACGTATATATTGAGTTTATATGCACATATATACTGAGTATAAAGGTACGAATATTTTGAGTATATATGTACATATAATACTACAGTATTATCTGTACATATACTACAGTATATACGTACGTATATACTGAGTATATACGTGAATATATACAGAGTTTATACATAAGTATATACCGAGTTTATAGTACGTATATATTGAGTTTATATGCACGTATATACCGAGTTTATAGTACGTATATACCAAGTATATACGTACGTATATATTGAGTTTATATGCACGTATATACCGAGTTTATATGTACTTATATACTGAGTATATATGCATGTATATACTGAGTTTATATGCACCTATATACTTAATATATATGTATGTTTATACTGAGTATATACGTACATATAATACTACAGTATATATGTACTCAGTATATACGTACGTATATACTGAGTATATATGCACTATAATCGTAGTATATATGTACTTATATACTACAACATTATATATACATATATATAATCACATAGCCTCAGATGACACAAAACTGTGACAAATTAGTATTATCTCATTTATACTTTACAAAAATGACACAAAACATCACTATCAACATAAATAAGAAATACAAAGATTATTTAAATTTTGGAAAATATCTCTGAAAACACTTAGAGAAAAACCTAGAAGACGAGCCATGAGCCAGGCTTGGAGCACAAAGTTAACATCTTGCCTCCCCGCAACCAGAACTCTCTCTCGGTCCCAAGGCTTATAAGGCGGTTGCTCTTCCCAATCATGACTAAGCTGACAAGCTAATAAAAGTACTAGCAGATGAAATAGAGACTGATAATCTGTAGTAGTAACCCTGAACAAATCAATAAGAAACTTGAACATAAAAAAATGGAGCACTCCACCATGCTAATGAGCAAAACAAAATGATGAAAAAATTAATTGAATAATAATTTTGACTAACTGCAATCTAAGCAACCCTTATCTTACATAGTTAAAACAAAAACATAACAAAATTTTATTACATCTTATCCATCAATGTATCTTCCAATCACTACAAGAAAAATCCCATATAGCTAGGGAGAATTCCCTAGCTATATAGGAAATTTCCATCGCTAAATAGTAAATAGTGATGGAATACCAACAGATCGTGTCCCTTTCTAAAGTACTTCTTGCTAAATTTTAGCAACGGAATTTTCCATATCTAAAAAATTAGCGACAAAAAATTCCCTTGAAAAGAAAGAAAAATTCGTCCCTAAAATAGCAATATAAACGAAATATTCCGTCGCTAAACAAAAATAACGATGCCTGAATCCCAAGTTAAAGTGCCTAGCATTAGAAAATTAGCGACGGAATATCCGTCGCTAATTTTAATATTTCCCTAGCAAAATAGCTAGGGAACTTTCCTTCTCTAAATTAGCAAGGGATTTTTCTCTCACTAATTTAGCCAGAAATTTTCCCTAGCTATTTTAATTTCAAAAATATTTACAGAATTTAAAAAATTTTAAAATTTTTTAATTAAATAATTTATTATTTTTAAATCATATTGAATAAAAATTGAAACTATAAATAATTTATAATAAACAAAAAATAAAATCATTTAATATCTTATTCAAATTCAATATTTTAAATAATTGAAACAAAAAAATAACAATCTTTTATTTTTATTCATCAATGTATCTACCGACATTGCATGAAGTATAATATATCCATACATTGATGTTGTTTTCTCTCCCTCTGCTCCTATGATCATCATTTTTCTACTGCGACAAAGCTGTCTGAGTCACGACACGTAATGTCTAGTTAAAAATCCCATCACTTATAGAAGCTTTGTATGAGGAACAATGTGGTATCATATCTATAATAAAATTAAACTACTCTGTCATATGTTTTCATACATATATAATCCTGCAGTATATATGTAAATATATAGTAGCAATTCACTCGTACATATATTAGTATAGTATATGTACATATAAACAATAGTATTAAGTGTACATATTAACTAAGCACAAATATACTCATAATATATGTACATAAAATACTGCAATATTATATGTACGTATATACTGAGTATATATGTACCTATGTACCTCATTTGGTGTTGTTGCTTCTGCTCTCGTTGCCGCTCCTACCCCTGCTGCCACTACTGCCATTATAGTATTATGCATACATTTATACCGAGTACATATAAACTCAGTATATATGTACATAATATAATGCAGAATTATATGTACATATATACTGACTATATACGTACGTATATACCGCATTCTTTGCCGTTCCTACTACTCCCGCTGTCGCTGCAGCCCCTGTCGCTCCTGTCACTACCGCTGTGGCTGTTGCCAGTGCTGCCATTGCTGCTGGTGCAGCCACCGCTATGGCTACTGCTGGTGCTCCCTCCGCTACCGCCGTTGCAGTTGCTGCCACTGTAGCCGGTGCTGCCACCGATGCCGACGCTGCCACTAATGCTGCCACTGCCTCCACTGCCTAGCCTGCCTTTGTTGCAGCCACCACTGATGCAGCTATCACTTCTGATAATAGGCTTTTACATACATAAAATAGACTAAAACTCAACCCAAAAAATTCGGAGAAACACAAACATATTCACAGATATATAAAAATAGTTAATATAAACTTGAAAAACACAAATTAAAATTGATTGTCATACAGTTTAAACAAAAATTTAATTAAATAATTTAATATTTTTAAATTAAATTTTATAAAAACAGAAACTATAAATAAAACTTTTATATTAAACAAAAAAAATTCATTTTATAACTTATTCTAATACAATATTTTAAATAACTAAAACAAAAAAATAACAAAAAATATGTTACATCTTATTAATCAATGTACCCATCGACTGTGCATAAAGTATAATCAATCCATGCATTGACATTGATTTCTCTCCCTCTGCTCCTCCGATCACCAACTCTTTGCTGTGAAAAAAGCTGTCCAAGTCACAGTTCGTCATGTCTGTTGAAAAATCCCTTCACTTATACGAGCTTTGTATGGGAAACAATGCGGTACCATATTTGTAAGAAATTTAAACCACTCGATCAAATCAAAATAAATAAAAAAAATTATGTTTTGATAAATATATATTACTGCAGAAAATATGTACATATATACTAGCATTTTGCTTGTACATATATTACTATAGTATATGTACATATAAACTGTAGTAATATGCGTACATATATACTGAGTGCATATATACTCAGTATATATGTACATAAAATACTACAGTATTATATGTACGTAAATACTGACTATATACGTATGTATATACCGCATTTTTTATTGTTATTGTTGCTCCAACCATCACTGCTGCTACTGCTGCCCCTACCGCTGCCGCTATCACTGTCCTTGCCACTGCTAATGCTGTTGCTGATGGTGCTGCTAGTGCTACCGCTGCTGCTGTTGTTGATGGTGCTGCTAGTGCTACCACTGCAACTACCACTATAGATGGTGCTATCGCATCTGCCACCTCTGCCGCTCTACCGATGCGGCTGGTGCTGCAGGTGCTACTGCTGCCGCCGCCGCGCTGCCTGCTACCGCCGCCACTGGTGCTGCCACCACTGCCATTGCTGCCGGTGCCTCCACTACCACTACTTACAAAATAAAATCCAACATTATTCATGTTTTTATATAAAATTATATGCGAGATATAATGCACCTTACTTTATATATCACATTTTAGGAAAATCTTGTGATGTAGGCTCTTTAAAAACTACACTGGAATTTTAAAAATAAAGAATAAAATTAATGATAAGAGTAAAACTTAATTTGTTGAGTGGACTCGTATAAACAAGACAGCAAGAAAATTAAGAGATAAAATTATTAATATTCAACATTTTTCATATTGATTATTTTTTGACCATCAATTTATCCAAGTATTAGGTCTCATCTCACTAGGCAATAAATCTAAAAAATAACATCATAAAAACACACATAAAAAATTCAAGTTTAACAAAAACTATAATAAGTCAAAATAGAAGTTAATACTTGATATTTTATTCTTGGCCTAGAATAATAATTTTCATCATAGTTTGTATACAAAAGCACGTAAAGCAAGATTATTAAATATGCAACAAAACATAAACTTCACCTCACTAAATCTAATAAAAATTTCAAAATAATATATATTTGTGCAAAAAGAATACAAAAATAACTAATCTTTATTAAATTATATATGGACCTACAATATAAGTATGATGACAATGACCATTCCTAGCACATGAGGTTCCTAATTGACACAGGATCTAAGAGAGTTTGATATCTCAAACTCAAGGCCTATTATCTTTGGAGAAAGATATTTACCATCACACCAAGTCACAACTTGTAATATTAGGACAAATGATATTTACTTGTATTGTAACTACAATATAAGAGAAATCCAAGCCTATAAATTAAAAATAAAAGACTATGAGCAGTTCATACAGGTTAGGTGATTCCATAGAATGAAAATCAATTGAATCTACTACAGACTTCCATGCAGATCCGGGCACGGCTATGGCTCTTTCAAACTTGAGCTTCAATATTACCTTCTTACACTCTTCAAACTTCTAGGCAGCATCTCGATATGTTGGGCAAATTTTATTAACCTGATTAATGTTCATCATAGAAGTTATGATGAAAGAGACCCATGGTGTTCATTATCATCAAACATGTTAATTGAAACAGCTTCAAACATGGTATTGATTAAAGATGAATGAAGTTTGTGAACCAAGCTTATTGATATGATTGGAACTTGTTGAAATTCCTTCAATGCTTCTTTGTGATTCCCCATGGCAATATATGCAGTACCTTATTTGTAATAACCCTATAATTTTGGACAAATGTTAGGAGGAAGAAGAAGAAAAGTATACACAGCAGACTCATGATGCATTATGTGCCTTGGAATAGTAAGGATCACACTTGATAGCCTTGGAAACATTCTTTACAGCACACCCATTTTCTTCCAGTTTGGCATGGGCAATTGCACGATTGACCCAATACACAGCATTTTGATCATGTAAATTGATAGCTTGTTTGTATAGTTCTATAGGACGAGCAAACCTATTGACTGAAAAAAAAAGATGACAAACATACTTATCAATGTCAATATTGATAGAAATGACAAATCTAACTAAGATTAAAATTGATGAGACTATATGATTAGCCATCATAAAAATAAGTGTAAGCAATAGCAACCTTACATACAGATTATATTAGATCTTACTTCTAATGAAATGACAATCAATTTCAATATGCTTATGTTCTCATTATATATCAAATTTGAATGCGCAGTTATTTGATTATCATAGTCAAACATAGAAACTTTATCTATTTGATGCAATATATGAATATCAACTCTCATATAACAATGACTATGACTAAGCATTTCGCCTCTATATTCTCAATTTAAAATCAATATCTATCTCAATTCCTTGAGGAATATTTTCTATGCATCAAAATGACTCATATGGGAATGTGCCGCATGAATCTTGGCAGGCATTAGATTTTGTTTTATGAAATTCTCTAATAAATATATGGAATGGAATTATTAAATTATCATACATCTTCTAATTCATAAAATAACAATAAAATTCATTTTATATTTACTAGTAATGGTAAAAACCCAATTTTTACTTCCAAAAGATGAACACATGAGCCCAATTAAACTCGAACTCAAATATTAACAACTTGACTCGAGCTCAATTGAACTTGAACTCTACTCGAGCTCAATTGAACTCGAACTTGACTCATATCATTAGCAACCCTAATTATTAGTATGAACTACTACTGCAAAATAATAAATTATTATACGTACTATGCTATATATGGTTGATAATGTTATTAACACAAAAGAAACAAACATATCGATATTATGATACTCATCCTATTAAAACAATATTCATTAACTAAAAAAATCATACCCATGATTGATATTTATTGATATTCTAAATCAATGAAAAAAAATGCATCATGTCATCACCAAATTAACATCATTGATAGAAAAAAAATACGAAATAATTATGATCATAGTTGTTAGAAACTTGTGATACAAGAAATGATTCAATAATACAACATATATTTTTTAATGAAAATTAATAGGTTTCACAATTTATATATTATTTTAAAACATATCTTACAATACAAATACCAAACATGATATGACATGTGATACTATGATAGAACAATACATACATTCTCAACTATTTTCTATAATTAAAAAAAAATCAATTTAATTTTTCTTGTTAAAGAATTTATTATATTAATTATTCAAATACACAAAAGAATTAAAAAATAATCATAAAAAATAAGCAAAATAATCTTATACAAAAGGTTACATTTTTATTATCATATACTATAATTCATACTTTTAATATACATTTATACAAATATATTTTTTTAAATATTTTTTACAACGTGAAAAAACTTATGTTACATGATACGATATAATACATAATACAGAAAAAATAGAAAAATGATATACGATATATTTTATCAGCTAACAACTATGATTATACTGCAGGAAAAGAAATTATAGACAGGAAAAGCAACAAATATACATCATACACACACACACACACACACACACACACACACACACAACTTGCATAGTATATGAGAGGAGAATGTAAGGGCTAGTGAATAAAACTAAAAAAAAGAAAAAGTAAAGCATCAACGTGAGCAAGCTAGGATTGAGTTTCTGAAGATAATGAAAGTTGGCTAAGAGAGACTAGACTGAACCTAAGAAATAACAATATAAAAAAAATAGCTTAGTTAGCCATCTGTAAACATGATTTCTCTATTGAAGAAAAATACATAGATAAAAGAGAAACACATAAGCCGCTCTAATTCGATCAGGATTATGGTTGAGTTTCATAGTAACTAATGCCCAAGTAATAAACGTGCCAAAGTGCACTGAGATAGAATTACTAAGAAAAGTCTTCAATAATCAACCTAGCAAAAAGCTATATTTTTCTTTATTATTAAGATAAGGCATTAGCCTTAAATATCCTATGATATCTATATACATATCTTCCCTTGAATAAGAAAATTTTGATATGCCACTTTACCTTTTTATCATTTAAAAAAAGTCATCTCCCCTCATTTTTAACACTGTGGTAGACTAATCGGACCCCAATGAGATAGAATTCTTAAGGATGCCTTGCTTTCCATGCCATGTGCTTCCTCCAATGACAGATATGGGGCTACCCTATATTATACAGCCAAGCACATTCCTAAACAAGCTAATTAAGAGAAGTAAAGGTTGCTCGTTGATAAAACTGGTTTAAATGAGAAGGGTGACAATAATTGCATGAATTCTTGCTAGGGTGCTCATAGATATTAAGAGCTCTACGATCTTAAGTAGAATATTTGTTTGTTTATGTTAAGTGGTGTGGTGCTGAAAGCTCAATTGATTTATTTTGAACGTAGGACATCCTTAAGAATGCCCTAACTATTTATTTGCAAGGGTGTGGAGAAATTGAGAACACGGATGATAGGTGGAACATTGATCCAATGGTTGAGCCTAATGTGATAGAGACAAATAAGCTCATTTTCTTAAAAGGTTGTTTAACTAGTTGAAATAACACAAAGAGTTGCCCCACATATTTATTTTCAGAGTTGAATGTCAAATGAAAGATGTAAGATGACAAATAAATAAAAACAGAATTGAAGAGGAACTAAAGCCTTAAGTGCTAGGCTTGACCAATTCCCTTTTCTCTTTGAAAACATAGGTGGAGGAAGGGGAAGGATAAAAATTTGTTTACCCGATTAGACTATTCCCATGTTACAAACTCTTCTTCTTCAAATGAGCCTTAAAGGGAAGTTAGAATACTTCGTCTATTGTATTTTGTACACACACACACACACACACACACACATATATATATAACCTATGGGCTAGCTGGCCTTTTGTTTTGAAGAATGAAAGCTTAGTTAGGATAACAAAGACAAAGCCTTCCAACATAAGTTATTAAAACATTATTCAAAATTACCATCAACAACAAAGCGTGGTCTTGCCCTAGGGCCCCTAAGGCTCTTTTAATTAATTGGCCTTGTATATAGTATCTCAACTTATATAAGAGAAAGTTTGATCGAAAACATATCTACAAAGCCTTTGTATATATGCTATCATTAAAGGTGAATACTATTTTAATAAGAATACTAAAATAGCCCTACAATGCAAACTTGCCACCTAAGGACCAAGTCCATCACATCATACCACCAACCTCCAATCTATATTACGAAATAACTATTTATATTTAGAATGAATTTATTAGTGTGATTACAATTATTGGGCTATTTTAGGTTGATTATCATTGAATAAGAGTTGGTGAGAGAAGTTATGATGAAAAATACTATGAGAAATCAAGATCTTTTAACAATGTCATTATTATGCAAAATCAAGATCCTTTTTATATTGTCCAAAGCCATGGAAAATCAAAACTCTTATCAATGTGTACAATTAGTTGAGGTAATCTTCTTCACGATACACCCACGGAATTATCATAATTATTTCAGCAACATAAATTACTAAAGTAAAAATCTATGAGATTATTAGAGTGGCATTATCTAGTAAATAACACTTCATATGATATGATAGATTTCACTCAAAATGCAAACATAATTAATGGTCATCAAAACTAATATGATTGTGTTCTAACTCCTTGTTGATTTTTATCTAGTGAAAACCTTCTACTAGATAAAACATTCAATTAGTAATAGGTGTAACAAAGTTCAATTGGATAACTTTCAAACAAGATCCAAAGCCGCATTAATGGTAATTCACATATTGTGGTTATTTAAAGCATCTACTCCTTGAATTGGAGAATTAAAAATGTCAGCACCATACGATGATATCCATGCGGTGTCTATTTACATTGGGTAATTAGGTAACATAGAATCAACTATGGATAGCATCAGGCATGATGACAAACCCTACGGGTTTGGGCTCATACTTTCAAGTAAGTAGACATCAAATACACAAGTTCTAGTTGTAGAATAGCATTAGCTAAATAAACAAAACCAATCAACATAAATGATAATAAATTGTTAGAAGAATATGGAAAACTATATAAATACATATAATAACTATTTAAAATAAAAAAGGAAAAATTATTAGAATGTAGAGAGATGTTTTATCACTAATTTTCTTTAGGTAATTTTACTGAAATAGGATGAATGCTTTTATTAAAATGCAACTATCGATTAGAACCTAACTTTTTGGTTGGGGTGAAATGCCAAATTTGATCGTTTTCATTATTAATTATCTTTGTTTAATTTTTTTTTTGCTTAAATTTGTTAAAGGTGTGATCCGTTATTTTATAAGGTATGAATATTAAAATGAGATATTTGATTTTCTTTGAGAAATGCATAATTAGTTTTTCTAAAGTATATTAGAAATACATGAATTAATGAAAAATAAAATAAATTCTATTTTGGTGGACTATTTAAAGCTAAATTAAAGTATTATATATATATATATATATATATATATATATATATATATATATATATATATATATATATATGTATGTATGTATATGTATATGTATATGTATGCATAAGCATATATATATATACATACATATATATATATATATATATATATATATATATATATATATATATGCATCTATAAATAAATATATATAAACAAGTACACACACACACACACACACACACATATAAACTTGTACATATAGATTTCAATATATATGTTATCAAAATTTTTTTTATATAGTTTATGTAGACCTATATATATATATATATAAATTATATAACATCTATATATACAAATGTATATATATAACATATGTTGATATATATATATATATAGTATATAATTAATATATATATACATATACATATAACTTATGTTTTATATATATGTAACATATGCATATATATATATATATATTAATGAATATATACATATGTATATATATAATGCTTATATATAACATATGTTTATAAATATTTATTTATATATATAATCATATGCATTAGATTTATCATTTTCAATGACCATAACAAGAATTTTTTATATGTTCACTTTTTTAAAGCTTCATTGAGACTTGCAATCACTTAAGGTTTACCATCATCTTCTTATCTCACTTCAATGTTTATAGTGATTCAATTTTCTTGGCTTGTTCTTTAAACATAGCCACTTGAATGCTAAATATCCATAGTTTATAAGAGTTTAAAACATGTTTTTTTTATGGTGATATGTTTGGTATGTTTTAGACCATTATTTGAGCTTAAAAGAGCTTGAAAGTACAAATAGAAACTATAAAGCATTAAAATCATTATAAAAATGAAGTTTTAAGTACTTGCATAAATTCGTTAAATATCACAAACCTAGTTTATACAATATGCCGAAGGGATTACTCATTGAATATATCTTGTCCCATGAAATTCAAAAGGACTTACGTACTTTTAGAGTTTGCATCTATGAGAAGATAACTCTTAGTTATTGGAGTTTATATAACTTGACTAGACAAAAGGCTATGACAGTTATTGGAGTTGAGAAATTTTTAATTTATACCAAATACTAAAAGCAATCCAATTACCTAATCCTCCCTCTATTTTTTGAACTTTTAGATTTTTTCTTTTAGTCAATTGATTGTCAATAAGAATTATAATAGTATTATAAATAAAAGAAAAAACTAGTATTGCTATTTTTTTTTTCATTTATTGGATTTGAGTTTCTGTTCATGAATAATGTTTTTGTGTTTTTGTGTTTTTGTTCGTAAGCTTTCTTCTTCTCTTCTTTCTTGTATGCTTCCTTTTGTTTTCATAATGATTTGTTTGTGTAAAAATATATCCTTCTTTTTATAAGTCCTCATTTGTGCTTCTATTCATTTTTGACTTCTAATATTCTTCTTTAATATGTCTTTGTACTTCTGTAATAATATCATTAGTATTTTATTTTTCTATATAACTCATTTTTGAAAACATTTCTATAATTACTCCTTTTGTTTTAATTATATCCAGGCATCCCAAACACACACACACACACTCACTCATGTGTATATATGTGTGTGTGTTTGAGTGTGTGAGTGTGTGTGTGTGTATGAGTGTGTGTGTGCATTAATATGTGCATACACATTTATTTACATATATAGTATACATACAAACATACATATGTATGTATATATTTATATATATAAATATATTCACATATATCACACACACACACACACACACACACACACATATATATATGAAACATACACATATGTAAGTATGTATTTATTTATGTATTTATACAAACATACACATCTACACAACCATATATATATATATATGTATATACATACATATATATATATATATATAAGATATATATGCTTAACAAATATCATTCTCTTAGATTTTCCTTTAAATGATCTTTAAGTCAATATAAGCAGGCTTTAATCTTCTATATGTAATAATTTCATATTTACACAAAAAATATTCAAATAAAGTTAATTTTTTAAATAAAATAAATAGTACTAAAGTATGATTATATATATATATATATATATATATATATTAAAATACATAAAATTAAATAGTAAAAGAACAAAAATTACATGGATTTTTTTTGAAATCAATAAACCCTAAAAATTTTAATAGTAAAAGAAGAAAGATTACACTGAAATTTTATGTTTCATTAATGGTGTAGACTTAAAATAATGTAGGTGAAATGAAAATAAAAGCTAAAATAATGTAGGTGAAATGAAAATAAAGACACATAGAAAAAGACACATAGAGATAAATAGATAGTAGATACATAGATATATATATATATATATAGATAGAGAGATAGACATATAAACATATATATATATATATATAGACAAATAGACATATAGATAAATAGAGAAATAGACATATGAACATATAGATAGATAGATATATATATATATATATAAACACACATACACACACATATGTGTGTGTGTGTGTGTAGAGTAAGATAGTTAAATAGACAAATAGATAGATAGATAGAGATATATATAGATAGATAGATAAAAAGATGGATTGATAGATTGATAGATAGAATGACAAATATATAGATTAATATATAGATTAATATATAGATATATAGATAAGTATATAGATTAATATATAGTTTGTAGATAGATAGAAAGATAGAAATATTAAAAATAGATAGATAGATAGATATATATATATATATATATATATATATATAGAAAGATAAAAAGATAGATAGATATATAGATAGATATTTAAATAGACAGACATATAGATATATAGTTAGATAGATAGATTGATAGATTGAAAGATGGATAGATAGACTAATAGATAGATAGATAGACAGATAAATCAATCGCTAGATAAAAAATGAAATAAATAAATAAATAAATAAAGAGATATATAGATATATAAAATGATAGACAATTAGATAGATATACATATAGAAAGATAGACTGATAAACGTATAGATAGACTGATAGATAGATACATAGATATATAGATAAATATTTAAATATATAGACAACTTGATAGTTAGATATATAAATAGTTAGATATATAGATAGATAGATAGAAAAATAAATTGATAAAAAGATAGATAGAAAAATAAATTGATAAAAAGATAGATAGATTGAAAAATAGATTAATAATAAGATAGATAGATAGTTAATTTTATAGATAGATAGATTAGTAAATAGATAGATAGATAGATACACACACACACACACACACACATATATATATATATATATATATATATATATATATATATTCATTGATGGATAGACATATACAAAGATATATAATTAGATAGATAAATAGAGAGAGAGATAGAGATAGATAGATAATTAGACTGATAGATATATAGATAGATAGATGGATTGATTGATTGATATATAGATATAAAATTTGATAGATAGATAAATAGTTAGATAGATAGATAGATATATAGATTTATAGGCAACTAGATTGATAGATATATAAACATATTGACAGATAGATAGGAAGAAGATTTATTGATAGATAGATAAATAAATAGATATTCAAAAAGATAGATAGATCGATAGATAGATATATAGATAAATTGATAAATAGATAGATAGATATATACATTGATAAATAGATAGATAGACAAAAAGAAACATAGATAGATATATATATATATATATAGATAATTACATAAACAGATAGACAGATAGATTGACATATAGATATATAAATATATAGACATCTAGATAAAAATTCATTGAGATAGATAGACAAATAGACATATAGATAGATAGATTGGTCTATATATAGATAGGTAGAAAGATAGTTATAAAGATAGATATATATATATATATAAGTAAATAGATATATAGCTAGATAGATAGATACATAGAAAGATAGATAAATAGTAAGATCGATAGATAGGTAGACATATAGATGGATAGATAGATATTCATATTGATAGATAAATAAATAGATAGATAATTAGTTAAATAGATTAATTGATAGATAATTAGGAAGATAGATATATAAATAGATAAATAGATTGATAGGTATATAAATAGTAGATAGATAAATAGATAGATATATAGAAATATAGATGGATAGACATATATATAGTTAGATAGATAGATAGAAATAAATAAAGAAAGATAGATAGATAGATAAATCAATAGATAGTTAGATAGAACATAGATAGATAGATAGATACATATATAGATAGATAGATGACTAGATAGACACACATATAGACAGATAGACACATAGAGAAATAGATAGATAGATATGTAGATTGGTAGATAGGTAGATAGATATATAGGTAGAAAGATACATAAATAGTTATATATATATATAGGTAAATAGATAGATCGATAGACAAATAAATGGATAAATACATAGATAGATAGGTAGATAGATACGTAGATAAATAAATAGATGGATGGATAGATAGAATAATAAATATATATATATAAATATAAATATAAATATATATAAATATATATATATAGATTGAAGGATAGATAAATAGAAAGAAAGATAGATAAATGGATGGATGGGTGGATGGATAATTAGATATATAGATTTACCTATATATTGATAGATACAAAATAGATATATAGAGAAATAGATAGAAAAATGAATTAGTAGGTAGATATATAGATAGATTAATATATACATAGGTAGTATATATATATATATATTAGATTAAAATATATATATTGAAATATAGATAGCCAGATAGATAGATATATAGATATATAGATATATAGATGGTAAGATAGATAAATAGATAGATATAAATATACATTGATAAATATATAGATAAATAGACAGAATGATGCATAGATAGGTAGATAATTACATAGACAAACACATAGATAGATAAATATATAGATATATAGACATCTAGAAAAAAAGTCAATATAGATAGAAAGACATATAGACATATAATATATAGATAAATAGGTCAATAGGTAGATAGGTAGATAGGAAGAAAGATAGTTTTGAACATAGATAAATAAATAAATAAATAAATATATATATATATATATATATATATATATATATATATGCGTGTAGATAGATAGATAACTAGATAGATTGATAGATATAAAGATAGATAAATAAGATGATAGATAGATAGATAGACATATAGATGGATAGATAAATAGACAGACTGATAGATAAATAGATTCATAGATAATTAGTTAGATAAATTAATTGATATATATATAGAAAATAGATATATAAATAGATAGATATATAGATAGATAGATTGATAGGTATATATATAGTTGATAAATATATAGATATATAAGAAATATAGATGGATAGATAGAAATATAGTTAGATAGATAAATAGATAGAAATAAAGAAAGAAAGAAATATAGATAGATAGTTAGTTAGTTAGATAGAACATAAATAGATAGATTATATATATGTGTGTGTGTGTGTGTGTGTAAATAGATGACTATATAGACACACATATAGATAGATAGACACATTGAGATATAGATAGACAAATATGTAGATAGGTAGATAGGTATATAGATTTAAAGGTAAAAAGATACATAGATAGTTTGATAGCTAGATAGGTAAATAGATAGATAGAAATATATATAGATAGATACATAGATAGATAGGTAGATAGATAGGTAGATAGATAGCTAGATGGATGGATAGATATATTGACTAATAGATAGACTGATAAATAGATTGAAGGATAGATAAATAGAAAGAAAGATAGATAGATAGATAGATAAATATAAAGAAAGATAGATAGATAGATGAATAATTAGATATATAGATAGAAACTTATGTAGATATAAAAATAAATTGGTAGGTAGATATTTAATTGATAAATATATACATAGACAGATACACACACACACACACATATATATATATATATATAGATAATTAGATAGATACATAGATATATTGATATATAGATAGCCAGACAGACAAATAAATAGATAGATAGAGACAAATAAATAGATAGAATGATAGATAAATAGATACATAGATACATAGATACTTAGATAGATTGATAGGAAATTAGAGAGATAAATAGATTGATTGATAGATTGATAGAAATAAAGATAGATAAAAAAAGATAGATAGACAGACAACTAGATAGACAAATAGATAGACAAATATATAGACAGATAAATAAATTGACAGCTAGATATACAAACAGACATTTAGATAGATAGATATATAAAAAGATAGATAAATATATAGATAGAAAGATTAAAATATAGATTATATAAATAGATAGATTGATATATAGATAATTATATATATATAGATAATTAGATAGATATATAAATATATAAATAGATTGATTGATTGATCGATAATTAATTAGATAGACAGAGAAATAAATAGATAGAAAAATAGATAGATAGAAAGACAAAGAGATAGTTATATAGACAGATAGACAAATAGTCAAATATATAATTAGATAGATAGACAAATAGATAATTAGATAGATAGACAAATAGATAATTAGATAGATAGATAGATAATTAGATAGAGTGATATATATTTATTTAGATAGATAGGTAGATTGATTGATAGATAAATAGATAGATAGAAAGAATGATAGATAAATAGATAGATAGATAGAGAGATAAATAAATACATAAATAAATAGATTTATACAAAGACAAACATATTGATAGATAGATAAACATATTGATAGAGAGACATACATATAGTTAGATATACAAATTGATAAATAGATTGATAGATATCCAGATAGATAGATAAACAGATAGATACACAAATAGACAGATTGATAGATACAAAGATAGATATATAGATAGATAGATAATAGATTATCAAATAGATTGATAGATAAATCTATATTAACAAAAATATATAGGTAGATAGATAGATATATAGATAGATAGATAGATACACAGATATATGCATAGATATAAAGGAAAAAAGATAGATAGTTAGAGACATATAGAGATAGATAAATATATAGATAGATAGATAGACCAATAGATAGATAGACAAAGAGGCAAAGTGAGAGATATATAGATAAACAGATATATAGATAAATAGACTAATATATAGTTAGAAAGATATATAGTTAGATAGATAGACAAATATAAAATAAACTAATATATACATAGATAGATAGTTAGATAGAAAGATAGACAGATATACTAATAGACAGATAGATAGTTAGTTAGTTAGTTAGATAGACAGTTATACTGTTAGATAGTTAGATAGATAGATAGACAGTTATACTGTTAGACAGATAGATTTATAGATAGATAGTAAGATAGACAGATAGACAAATAGAATATAAACACATAGTCTAATAGACAGGTGCACAAATAATAAGATATATACCTAGATATATAGGTAGATAGATAGGACAAATATATAGATAGATAGATAGTCATCTAGACAAATAAATAGATTGATTGAAAGTAAGATTTATAGATAGATATTTAAACAGTTAGATAGATTGAATGGTTGAAATATAGATATATAGATAGATAGACAAATAGATATATAGATATATATAAAGATAGATAAATATACAGATATACAGATAGATAGGTCCATAATTAAATAGATAGATTGATAGCTAGATACATAATTAGATAGATGGAAAGATATATATATATATATATATAACTAGATATAAAGACATATAGAGGGATAGACACAAATGCAGATATACAGATAGACAAATAGATATATTGATATATTGATATATATATATATATATAATTAGAGAGAAAGATTTATAGATAGTTAAACTCACAGATTGACATATAGATGGTTAGATAGATAGATAGATAAATAGATATAAAGATAGATTGAAAGATAAACAAATAGGCACATTAATAGATAGATAGATTCAAAGATAGACAGGTAGATAGATACATAGAAAGATTGATTGATTAATAAATAGCTAGATAGATAGAAAGATAATCATATAGATTGATACTTATATAGTTATATAGTTAGTTAGTTAGATAGATATATAGATTGATTGATATTGAGATAGATAGCTCGATTGATAGATAAATAGACAAACAAACATATAATTAGATAGATACAAAGATATTTAGATAGATAGACAAATAGATAGATAGATTGATAGATAGATAGATAGATATATAGACAAAAAGATATTTAGATTTATAGACAAATAGATAGATTGATTGATAGAGAGCTAGATATATAGATAAATAGATAGGTAGTCAGATAGGCAGATAAACATATAGATAATTAGATAAAGAGATAGATTGATTGATTGATAAATAAATAGAAAGATAAAAAAAAGAAAGATTGACAGATAGATAGATTGATAAATAAATACATAGATAACTAGATAGATATATAGATATATAGACAAATAGATAGATAGCTATATTGATAGATATATAGATATATTAACAGTCAAATATATAGATAGATTGATAGATAGATAGATACTTAGATAGATATGAAATTTAGCTATTTAAATAATCTCTAGCTAATTAGCCATGGATTAGCTAAGGAATAGCAAGAGTTGTTTGATTTTACATTGATATACAAATTTCCAAGGGATTAGAGATCAAAATTTTCGATTGTAAATTATTTCTAGCTAATATAATCGTAAATTTTCATGCAAAGAATGGCTGGCATTTTTGGAATAATATTAGAGATGGATTTTCCCTAGCTAATTAGTTCATAGCGAAATCACTCGCTAAATAATATTCTGACATTTTTTTATGATTAATTTAATTGCATGCGATTATTTCTTAAATGATAATATTTACAAAATATATCCATTTAGCTAGTGATTTTTTCATAGCTATTTCGGCTAGAGATAATTTTTGTCACTAATTTTTTAATGATTTAATTTTTTTTTTATATTTTTTGTTTTTATATTTTAAGTAATTTTGTGTATTAAAAGTATGCCTTGGTCTATGGATGAGCGATCCTTGAAAGATACATTTTCCTCATATAGTTATAAAAATAGGATATTTTAAAAAAATAATTTCAAAAATATATAAATATAAATAAAACATCATATTAATAAAGACAAATAATTATTTTTATGATAATAAAATTTTTAAAAAAATTAAACAAATTATTTTTCTGAAATATTGAATTTTGATATTTAAATATTTGTATTAATAAAACATTAAATAATTAATTATTTAATTATAATCATTTTTAAATATATTTTAATTAATAAATGAGCATACATAAAAATTACTACTAATAAAAATCTAAAATAATTAATTGTATGATTAAATGAAAAAATGTATATAAATTTCTAAATTAATGAATAAACAAGTAAATATTTAAATTATTTAAAGTAAAAAAATATATTTTTATAATTATAGGAATCTTTTAAAAAATATTTATTAAAAGATATGAAATTCTTAATTATAAAAAAATTTTAAATTTTTCAAAAAATTTAAACGAAAATAAATTGATATTTAAAGATAAATACATATATGTTTTAATTACTTCAAAAAATTTTTGATGATTTAAAAAATAAATATCTTAGTGTGGTTATTAAAAGAATACTAAGTATTTTTTTAGGATTTCAAAAGAGTTAATAAAAATATTACTAATGAAATATTTTGTCCTAAAAATACTTAACATTAATTTTAGCCCTATAAATACTTTTGAAAAGTAATATCAAACTATCCCTAAGTTTATTTGAATTCAAGTTTTATTTTTTGTCCATACTAAAATTTATAAGAATTAATCAATTGAGTAAGATCTTAACTATTAACTTATAATATTCAATGTTTATTACAATAATAAATATAACTTTTTTTATTTATCTTCTCACTTTAAGTAATTTTTGGAATTTTATAAATTATAAATTATATCAAATAAAATGAAATTTTATGCCTTTATAATTATTTCATATTATATTGATAATAATTGATTTGAATTCTTAAAAATTTATAACCATAATATATATATATATATATATGAAATACTTTATTATAATATAATATTATTTTATTTATTTATGAAATAATATCATTTATGTTTAAATGAAAATCTCTTTCATTTTTTTATTTAAATAATTTAAATTATTTAAATTATTTATTTTTTTATAATTTTAGTTTACTTTTATATATTTGTCTTTTTTTTCTATATATTTACATCTATATTTTTATTTATAGTTTCCATGATAAAAAAACACTAAGTCATTTGAGCACTTAAAATATTTTTTCTATCTTTAAAAGAGGAAGAGAGGAGAAGCGAAACGGGATTACGGGAGTAACCATCAAATTCTACCTCTTCTTATTAACAAGTAAGATTATCATTGCACTTCTCCTTCAGAATATTATATATATTTCTCTATCTCTCTCAATTTGATTACCACTAGTGGAGTTTGATTTATACATAATATGTTGTTTAATTTTTTTTTAATTTTCCCCCAATTTTTTTTCTTCTTTCTTCTATTTTCACATCATTTATATGATTTGGACTCACCCCCATTAATGAAACAACAAATGTTTAGTGTAAACTTTGTTCTTTTACTATTTAATTTTTTAGGGATTTATGGATTTCAAATACTAAATGTATGCATATTGTTTTCTGCTTCTGTAACTTAAGAAAAAAAAATTATGCTTAATGTTTTTTGCTTCTGTAACTTAAGAAAAAACAAACTCAATGTTTATGGATTTTATTTTGATTGTCTCCAAAAATATTATAAACATATAATATTATATATAAACTTTTATACATTTATATAATCATATGATATTATATATAAATGTTTATACTTTAATATATATAAACGTATTATATTATATATAAACATTGATATGTTTATATAAATATATAATGTTATATATAAATATTTATACATATGTATAAATATTTATAAATATTTATACAACATTTACATAAAACTATCAATTTATATAATTTTTTATATAATGTTTATATAACAAATAAAATGGTATACATATTTGTGAACATTTATATAACATATAAATTTTTATATAAAAATATAATATTTATAATGTTTATATAAATGTGATATATATACTATATAATATTTATAAAAGTGTTGCATATATAAATTTATATATATGTAAAATTTATAAAAATATTTTAAACACAAGAGTATATCTAAACACTTATATATTTATATAATCATATTACATTATATATAAAAGTTTATACTTTAATATAAATGTGCAACTAAGATAATAGTGAAATGCACTATGATGCTTGTGTGCATACAAAAGAGATTATCTCTATAATGTATATATCATATGAAGAAATGATATATCATAGAGGGATATTTTTATGTAAATTTACAAGTTGATAATCATTTGTTATAGTAATATACACATTGAAATTTGGTTATTTTTGACTTTTTTTTATTAATGCATTTATTTGTCATCTTATTTTAATGAATTATATTTTTAACTAATTAAATTTTATTTTTATTTTCTTGAATAATGTTAAATTATAATTTAATTTCTGGTCAGATATTTTATTAGTTGTTTGAATATTATTGATATGTCACATATTCATTATTTAGTTGGTTATTTATTTTTTTAATTGAGATGATTTATTATACATTTATATAATTTATCAATATTTATATGAAATAATATGTTTTTTTAATAAATAAAGTAATATGACAATTTAATTATCTATAAATATGGTTATTAGTAATATTAGTTATTTTTTCTATTGTTATAACCATAAATTTTATTTATTTCTAAAATTTATTTTATTATTTTATCAATAATATTATAAAAAATAACCTTACAAATTTATTTAACTATTAACCATAAATATATTTATTTATGAAATAATACAATTTATGGTTTAATATAAAATAATTTCATTTCTAATTTTTTTTTGTATGTGATCCGTCTCTCCTCGCGTATTGTAGCCTCTACGTATCAAACAAAGAACATTTCTCTCTCTCTCTCTCTCTCTCTCTCTTTGTGTTTTATTTGTTTATTTTGATTATAATTTATTGAAAATTAGTAATGAGTTTTACAAATTTAAAATTGGCAGTGATCTGAATGGTGTTTTTTTGTTAAGTTCTTGTGTGTTAACAATAAATCAGAAGTGTGAAGTTTTTTTCTTTTAATGATTATTTTTTTTAATGTTTAATCAATTCCAAATCAACAAAAAGTATGCTAGCTCTTAAATTCAAAGAAGAATAGTAAAAGAGGACGAAGAAAATACTAAAAAGAGGAGAAGAAGAGTAAGATACTATAATTTTTAAAATTCAAACAAGAGCAAGATACCATCCATTCTCTAAGCACACTAGCTTAGCATGGTGTTTTATTTTGTGTATACATTTATAATAAGTTATTATTCCATTATTATATAATGTTCACATGAGTAATATGATAGATAATTTGATTAGTAATAGAGTAACCATTCATTTTTTTAAAAAATGTGCATATAGTATATATATCCAAAGTAGTAGATGTGTGATGCATGTGAAGTTGTTTATTTAGTGCAGTCTATGTTTACTTTACACCCATATTTTTTTTCTTTACAATGAAACATGTGTACTAATATACTTATTTACAAAAATAAATTTTTAATTTTTTTGTCTCACATAAAAAATTAAAAATGTTAAAAAAAATATTGTACATCTAAATAAAAACAAAAAAATCAAACAATATGAAACACATCATTTAATAATGATTTTCAAAAATTTGACTATGATCTAATATTATTACTTAGAATCAATATATCAAAGTAATGTTTTTTAATTAAAATAGTTTAATGGATCATAAATTCCAATATGAAAAAATATCTTTAATATTAGTGTGATATTTTAGATTTAATGTTATTCTAGTAGTATATTTTTTGATAAATTCAACATTTAGCAATAAAAAATTAATGATAAACAAAAATCAAAAATTATCATTTATGCTTATTATAATACTCTTGATATATGATACTCTTAATATAGTATATGATTTCCTTCTATTTTTTTTTCAGCTATTTTAGTTTTAGCTTATGTTAATAATTTTTTTTGTGCTATTGATTATACTTTTGATATATGATACACACACGCACACATGTATGTATAGTTTTTTGTTTGTATTTATGTGTATCATTTATTTTTTCACTTTATATATTTGCAACTTTTTGTTTTGGTGTAAAATTATAATATGAATATATTATAAGATTTTTAAAGTTATTGGCAATTATTGCTATGTAATTGTTTGATGAAATTAATTAACCTATTTTAGAAGCTTTTAAAAAAAGTGATGTGGCCATTTGGTTGATTTACTCATTAACTATTTGGGCATTGTGAAAAATAGCCCTCTCGGGCTACTCTAGCCCAAATTTAGCCTTTTTTTTATAAATATCTAATCAGGAAAAATATATAAGTGAATGGCCATATCTATAATTTTTGCTAAATTAAAAAGTTCACATTCTTCGTATTGATTAGGTATTAATTGATGTGCATGTAAGTTTTCTTTACCAAACATCTTTTAATTATAGTTTTACACAAATTATGTTAATGTTAATGTCTGTAATAATTTATATCTCTAATAAATCCATATTTGTAATGCTAGAAATTTGTAATTTTAACTTGGTTCACATCTATATTTTCTAGTTGAATACTTTGTATGATATGTTTTATAGTCCAAATATGTTTTTGTTCATTTTTTATTTTTTCATTAATTAATTTTAAAAGAGTTATTGGAATTGGATGATAGTACAAATACTTTGTATGATATTAGGGGTGAGGAATTATAGTTTTTCATTAATGCATAACAACATACAATATTATGTTTGTTAAATATTATAATAAGTATTATGGGTAATATAGTCATTTCCCACACATACCGAAAAGTCTATTGACCATGAAGTTTTCATTTCCCACTACAGCAAGTTACGCTATTATAAAACAAAACGAAAGGCCGCTGTTTTTTCATATACTTCTTCTGAACAGCCAGTGTCGCACAAATTGGGTCCAGTTTTTTTGTTTGCTGTCGCTGCGTTTGGGTCTGCTGTATCTGGTTCTGCTGTATTTGTTGCAACTAACATGGTATCGGAGGAATTTGCTGGCGCTCAAAGGTTGGTTAGCTCTGGTCTCGTTGATGACATCGATGGTGGAGATTCAGCGGTACGTGTCTGTGCAGGTGTTCTTCCTTGTTAATTTACGTAATCGATGTAATTACATTTTAGTCTGGGAGTTGATACCAGCTGTAAGTTCCTGTTATGAGATGTTGATGTTTTCTGAGTAAATATCAGTTGTTTTGCGAGTTTCGTTTTGTCTCATCTATCAGATGCTGATATTTTCTCTGGTTCTAAGTCGCTCCAAGAGGACGAGATAGAGGAGTGTAAATTTGCGATTGCACGCACAGCTCCTAAGGTTGATTTCCAGCACTCTTGTTTCTGGCATATCTGTAGGTTATTTGGTGATACCTGGTACAATTTAATAGAAAGAAATGGCTGAGGGTAGAGATCCTCTTCTGTCAATTAGTGTGCAATTGGTTGGGAAAAATTATACATATTGGAGTTATGTGATGAAAAATTTTTTGAAAGGCAAGAAATTATGGGGTTATGTTTCTGGAACTTTCGTTAAACCTAGGGATGAGAAAGCAGAAAATTATATGAAATTGGTAGATATTTGGGAATCTGATAATTCAAAGATCATCACTTGGATTAATAATTCTGTGAAGAATACAATAGGAATGCAATTGGTGAAATTTGAAACTGCTAAGGAAGTTTGGGATTATTTGGCAAAGTTATACACACAATCTAATTTTGCAAAACTGTATCAGTTGGAAATTGATATTCGTTCTTTACAACAGAAAAATATGAGTGTGCAGGAATTTTATGATGCTATGACAGATTTATGGGACCAATTAGCACTAACAGAATCTGCAGAGATAAGGGCTTTTGCTCCATATATTGCCAGAAGAGAAGAGCAGCGTTTGGTTCAATTTTTGATGGCTCTTCGTGATGATTTTGAGGAACTTCGTGGGACTATTCTGCATCGCAATCCGCTGCCTTCTGTTGATTCAGTAGTTAGTGAACTGTTAGCTGAGGAGATACGGCTTAAGTCTCATACAGAAAAAGATACTCCCTCTGTTTTTGCAGTCCCTCACAAGCCTATTGGTAATACTCAGTTTAGATCTCATACTACGACTGCTCAAGATGAATGTCGTTTCTGTAAGCAAAAGGGTCATTGGAAATCACAGTGTCCTATATTGTTGAACAGAGGTAAATCACAGCAGCCCAATCAGTCAAAGCAATTTCCTCAACAACGACCATCTTTCATACATCCACCATCACAGCAGCATCAGCAATAGTGGTCCCTCAGATCGCCTAATCCTAATGCTGCCATGGCTACTCCATCATTAGATCCATCTATGCTTGAGCAGTTTCAAAAGTTTCTTGTAGCACAACCGCATGCCATGTTTGTCTCCTCTCCTATAGGTTTGTCATCCTCTTGTTCCTCAGGTACATCTTCGATTTTATGGGTCTTAGATTATGGCGCTTCACATCATATGTCACCTGATTTGTCATCATTTGTTTCTTTATCTCATTATTCATCTGTGACAGTATTGACTGCTGATGGCACTCCTATGCCTTTAGCAGGTTGTGGGTCTATTGTTACACTATGTTTATCCATCCCTGATGTCTACTATGTTCCTAAACTTACTATAAATCTCGTTTCTATTAGTCAATTTTGTGAAATCTGGATATTTAGTCTTTTTTTCTTCTTCCGTTTGTTATGTGCAAGACCCGCAATCCCAGAAGCTGATTGGGACCGGCCGTAGGAAAGGGAGACTATATGTTTTGGATAATCTTAAAGTACCAGATGTTGCAGCTTCTGTTTCTAGTGTTGATTTGTCTTCCTTTCGGTTGAGTGATTCTTTGTCTGACTTTTATTTGTGGCATTCTCGCCTTGGTCATGTTTCTGCATCTCGTTTACAGTTTCTAGCTTCTACAGGAGCCTTAGGCGATGTGAAACCGTGTAATATTTCAGATTGTTGTGGTTGCAAATTGGCCAAATTTTCTGCTTTGCCTTTTAATAAAAGTACTTCTGTTTCTCTTGCTCCATTTGATCTTGTTCATTCTGATGTATGGGGTCCTTCTCCTATTACCACAAAGGGAGGATTACGTTATTATGTTTCATTTATTGATGATTGCACTCATTATTGCTGGGTTTATCTTATGAAAAAACGTTCTGATTTTCTAAATATATTCAATGATTTTCGAATTCTCATTAAAACACAGCATTCCTATGTTATCAAGTGTTTTAGATGTGATTTGGGTGGAGAGTATACTTCTCATGCTTTTACTGATTTACTTGCTCTAGATGGGACAATTCATCAAACTTCTTGTACCGATACTCCTGAACAAAATGGTGTTGCTGAAAGGAAACATAGACACATTGTTGAGACTGCTAGATCTCTTTTATTGTCTGCCAGTGTTCCTAGTGAATTTTGGGGAGAAGCAGTCCTTACTGCGGCTCATTTGATTAATAGAATTCCAACCTCTCACAATTTAGGGTTGTCTCCTTTTGAAAAATTATATAAACATGCTCCTGATTATTCTTCTCTTCGTGTTTTTGGTTCTACATGTTTTGTTCTTCGACCTCATGTTGAGCATAGTAAGTTGTCTTCAAAATCTACTATTTGTGTTTTTCTAGGTTATGGTGCAGGTCAAAAAGGATATCGTTGTTTTGATCCAATCAGTCAAAAATTATATGTTTCGCGTCATGTTGTATTTCTTGAACATATATCGTATTTTTCTATTTCTGTTAGTACTCATAACATGACTAAGTCTGATCTTATTCGTATTGATCCTTTTGCTGGTCATGATGCTATTATTCCCCCTGTTGATGTTCCCCAGTCTCGTCCTACTCTTTCTGATCATAATTCTTGCAGAGTTCCAACTACTATTTCATCAGATACTGGTACTTTAGCTCCTGACATGCCTATAGCTTCCTCTCCTTCTACGGATGCTCAATCATCTTCTGAGACTACGGCTCCTATTTCTCCCCGTTACCCTACTCATAACCGTAAGTCCACTCAACAACCTGATTTTATTTATTCTTGTTACTCTAGTTCTTTTGTCTCTTTTTTAGCTTCAGTTCATCGTCTCTCTGAGCCTTTGTCCTATAAAGAGGCAGTCATTGATCCACTTTGGCAGCATGCTATGGCTAAGGAACTCACTGCTCTACATCAGACACATACTTGGGATTTGGTACCTCTACCTCCAGGTAAACGTGCCATTGGTTCTCGTTGGGTCTATAAAATTAAGACTCAATCTGATGGATCTATTGAAAGGTATAAAGCTCGATTGGTTGCTAAGGGATATTCACAGCAATATGGTATGGATTATGAGGAGACTTTTGCTCCTGTTGCAAAAATGACTACAGTTCGTACTCTTATTGCAGTTGCTTCTATTCGTCATTGGCATATTACTCAAATGGATGTTAAAAATGCCTTTTTAAATGGAGATCTTCAAGAAGAAGTCTATATGGTTTCTCCTCCTGAGGTTTTTCATCAGCCCGGTGAAGTTTGCAAGCTCAGAAAAGCCCTTTATGGTCTCAAACAAGCTCCTCGAGCCTGGTTTGAAAAGTTTTCTACTGTTATTACCTCACTTGGTTTTCGTCCTAGCAATCATGATTCTGCATTATTTGTTAGATGTACTCCTGCTGGTCGTATTCTACTTTCTTTATATGTTGATGATATGATTATTACTGGTGATGATGTTGATGGTATTCTAATGTTAAAGACAGAGTTGACTCGTTGTTTTGCAATGAAGAATTTGGGCTCACTCCGTTATTTTTTGGGTATTGAAGTTGCATCTTCTCCGAAAGGTTATCTTCTTTCTCAATCTAAGTACATCTCTGATATATTTGAGCGGTCTCGTATCACTGATAATCGGACTGCTGATACTCCTATTGAGATTAATGCTCGTTACTCTGCTTCTGATGGTTCTCCTTTGCTGGATCCCAGTTTATATCGTACTGTTGTTGGTAGTTTGGTTTATCTTACCATTACTCGTCCTGACATTGCATATGCTGTTCATATAGTTAGTCAGTTTGTTACTTCACCTACTACAGTTCATTGGGCTGCTGTTCTTCATATTTTGAGGTATCTTCGAGTTACTCAGTTTCAGAGTCTCTTACTTTCTTCTACCTCATCCTTGGAGTTGCATGCTTATTCTGATGCTGATTGGGCTAATGATCCTACGGATCGCAAATCGACTACTGGTTTTTGTATTTTTTTGGGGGATTCTCTCATTTCGTGGAAGAGCAAGAAACAAGATGTTATCTCTAGATCTTCCACAGAGGCAGAGTATCGTGCCATGGCTTCTACTACCTGTGAGATAGTTTGGTTACGATTGTTGCTTGCGGATATGGGTGTTTTTCTTCATCAACCTACTCCATTATATTGTGATAATAAGAGTGCTATCCAAATTGCTCAGAATTCTGTTTTCCACGAGTGGACCAAGCATATTGAGATTGATTGTCATGTCATTCGACATCATTTTCAAAGCGGCACTTTAACATTACCTTTCGTTCCTTCTTCTATGCAGCTTGCCGACTTGTTTACAAAATCACACTCTATCTTGCATTTTCATTTTTTATCTAGCAGACTCTCGACGCTTATTGCAGCAGCATCGTGAGTTTGAGGGGGGATGTTAAATATTATAATAAGTATTATGGGTAATATAGTCATTTCCCACACATACCGAAAAGTCTATTGACCACGAAGTTTTCATTTCCCACTACAGCAAGTTACGCTATTATAAAACAAAATGAAAGGCCGCTGTTTTTTCATATACTTCTTCTGAACAGCCAGCGTCGCACAAATTGGGTCTAGTTTCTTTGTTTGCCGTCGCTGCGTTTGGGTCTGCTGTATCTGGTTCTGCTGTATTTGTTGCAACTAACAATGTTAAACTAGATGTGTATAAATATATATAAATATTAGTATATCTAAATAAATGTCTATATAATTATATATAGCTATAATTAAAGATAATTGCTTTTGTTAAATAAAATGATTTTTGTTAACTAGTTATGGAAGACGATCATGAATGGATGTACAAGGGTCGAATTATAAATGAAATATTCTTTAATGAATGGGGGGATAAAGTAGATGAATTTTTTTAGTTTGCTCTGAGACATTCTGAGTATGTGAATGGTGGTACAGATATAAGGTGTCCTTGTGCTTTAGTTAAATGTAAGAGTAATAAGTTTTTGAATTTTGAGACTATGAAGATGAATTTGTATAGAAATGGGTTTGTGGAAGATTATTATGTTGAGATATCCATGGTAAAAAGCAAGTCCACCAGAGGTGTTTTAGTTCAGTATGGGTAACAGTAAGTGAATTTGATCAGATGGTCTTAGATATTATTATTCACACTACATACCATAAAATGGTTTTTGATCATGTGGGTCAAGAATTCAACCCGAATGAGGAACCCAATGCTGATGAAAAAAAATTCTATGATATGATTTGAGCTGGAGACAAACCTCTATATGAGGAAAATTCTAAGCATGCTCAACTTTCTAGAGCCGTGAGGATGTTTGAAATAAAATGCATACATAGGTGTTCGCATGCATGGTTTGATGGTATGTTAAATTCATTCAAGATTTGTTGCCAAAATATAATCTGATGACATTGGATTTCTACAACATGAAGAAGTTAGTTAGAGGCATGGGATTACCCGTATAGGATATTTATTGCTGGGTGAACAATTGTATGATATACTGGGGTGATGACAGTGACCTTAACAGTTATATAATATATGGGCATTCTCGGTACAAGCAAAAGGTTAGGGGTTTTGGAAATAGATTATATATACGTAAGTTGAAGGTGCCATATAAGAAGATGCACTATTTTCCAATAACACCTAGGTTGTAGAGATTGTATGCATCAACCACAATAGCTAATGGAATGAGGTGGCATTCAGAGTATCATATGGAGGATGGTAAGATGTGTCACCCTTCTGATGCCCTTGCTTGGAAACATTTGGATGTGTGTTTTCCTAATTTTACTTTTGAAGTTCAAAATGTTAGGTTGGGTTTATTTGTTGATGGTTTGTAGTCATTTGGTCAATCTAGACCACAATATTCTTTTTGGCTTGTTGTGGTGACCCCGTATAATTTGCCTACAGACTTTATGTATAAAGGAGGAATTTATGCTTTTGACTATGTTAGTGCTGGGGCCTGCAAATCCAAAGGGGAAGATAGATGTTTTATTGCATCCATTGATAGTGGAGTTGAAAAATATTTGGGGTGTTAGGGTTCAAACTTATGATATTTCCAAATGACAAAATTTTTAGATGCACGCTGCCCTCGTGTTGACTATAAATGAAATTCCAGCATATTCTATGATGTCTGGATAGAGTACAACTGGTATGTTGGCATGTCCACATTGTATGGAAGATTTTGATGCTTTTAGATTAATTAAGAGCATAAAATAGTCATGGTTCGAAAATAATCAGAAGTTTTTCCCATTAATCATTCATATCGACGTAACACCAGAGACTTCATTAAAAATATAAATATTACTAAATAATTTCTGGTGGTCAGATCTGGGGATGATATTCTATAGAAATTGAATAACAGGGGGTTGAGGAAGGTGATAGATGTTGATACTGAGGTTGTGAATATAGCTATATCTAAAACTTGTGGATGGGATAAGATGGGTATTTTCTGAAATTTTCCCAACATGTGAACACTTGCTCCGGCACAATATTGATGATATGCATATATAGAAGAATGTGTTTGACAATATTTTCAATATAGTGTTTAACATACCAGAATAAACTAAGGACACTTACAAGTCAAGAGATGAGTTGAATAAATATTGTCGTCATTTGACAATATTCACCATGATGTGCCATTTGTTCTCTATAAATCACAGAAGAAGGTTGTGTTGGAGTGGGTAAAAAAACTTAGATTTCCAGATGGTTATGCTTCTTATCTGGGGATATGTGTGGATGCGAACAAACTTAAGATGTTTGGCATGAAGAGTCATGATTGTCATGTATTCATGCAAAGGTTGTTACTAATTGCTCTTCGAGAATTCATGCCTAATAAAATATGGGAGCCGATAACTGAGATTTCTTTATTCTTCAAGCAACTTACTTCTTCATTGACTAATGAGAAGTTGAGGAATCTGAATGAACAAATTCTAGTTATCTTATGCTATCTTGAAAAAATCTTTCATCCTATTTTTTTGACTCAATGGAATATCTTTCAGTGCACTTGGCTTACAAAGCTAGGATTGCTGGTTCTATCCATTATAGTTGGATGTATCCTTCAGAAAGGTAATATTAATTCACAAAAATTAATTCTTTTCTTATATATATTTTTATATATACACAAAAATGACTTGTAATTTTTAATAATCTTTTTGTAGATACTTGAGGTAAATAAAACATATAATAATGAATAAGACTGAGGTTGAGGGTTCTATATCAATAGGTCATATTATGGATGAGACTATAAAATTCACATTATTCTATTTCAAAGAAGGTGATCCAACTCTTCCACTTACGGAAAAACTAAATAAGATTTATCTTTATGATAATGTGGATAATGAAATGTTTGAAATTTTCAAGCCTCCGGGTAAAGCAATTGGTGCTGAAGGGAAAATGTATCAAAAAGGCTATAAATATACTACAGCTCATCTATATTTCCTAATGAATTGTCGAGAGCTTCAACAATTCATTGAATAAGTATTTCCTAATAGTCAAATGACATCTATTACGCATTATAATTTACTATTTCCTATCAATGTATCAATTATTTTTAATTTCTTTTTTAGTGATTTTGTTACAGATAAACGTAAGGAGTTTCCAAACATTAATGAAGAAATAATCAATGTCATGTCGGAGAAAGAATTTCCATCATTTTTTGAAAAATATATATGTTTACTTATAATAAAAATCACTAAATAAATGTATTATTCTAATAAAAATTTGAAATTGTAATCTAAATAATCCACTTAATTATTATTACAGATTCATAATCTTGCAAATAAAATTTTCAATCATTATATTCGAAGTATAGCACAAGGTCCCCTAAGAAAGGTTAAAATGTACAATGGTTACTATGTGAATGGTTTTAAATTTCACACTAAATCATATGGTAGCTACCTAGCAACAGACAATATGGGGGTATGCATTAAAGGATCCGTATACAATGAATCCGAATATGACTATTATGAAACTCTGGTCGAAGTGATCGAGTAAGAATTTGAAGCCCTCCCTGTTAAAAACTATGTTATTCAAATGTGAATGGTTTGATCCAACACCACATGTTGGTATTGTTGTCCAACCTCGATATAAACTTGTCGATGTGCATGATAAAAAATGATTCAACAAGTATGAACCTTTTGTCTTAGCAGTACAAGCATCACAGGTTTAATATTGTGAATATCTGGGTCGGACTAGTTTTAGAAATGATTGGAAAGCTATGTGCAAGATAAAAGCAAGGGCTCAAATTGACATCTCCGCATCACCAATTACTGATTTCATAGAACCAACTTTTCAAATTGATGACAATGATGTTATAATCGAAGCTGTGGTGGGGGACGAAGACGTCCTTTTAGTCGCATCTTCTAAGATGGATACAAGTGGAGATGTAGATGTTGATGAAAATTTAATTGATTATAAGGAAGAAATGAATGATGAAGAGAAGTTTGAAAATGATGTTACTACATCTGAAGAAGAAGATGAACCAGATTTGGATGATACTAATGATAATGAGTAAATAGTGAGTTTTATGTTATTTTATTTGTTAATTATTTTTGTTTATTTTCATTGCCTTATGTATTTTTTATAGGTATGGCATGTGGATGAGATAGATGCAGCACATTGCAAGGTCGTATGAGTTATGGTATAGGCAGCACGACCTTAGGTATGCTCGAAACTGGTAGAGGGTCATGGGTGAAAGAGACACTACATACGTCAAAGAAGGTTGTGAATGTACTATAACAACAGCATCTGATAACTGATCCACATAATGGTCTTGAGATTTTGATGAATAATCAAAAGACGTAGGAGGGAGAGGAGGGAAAAGATGGAGATGTTGGATAGTCTTCCTCAGAGCACCCTATAGATGAGACTCTCCCTATTACTCATTTTGATCCAACAATTGATAATCCGTAAGATATAAAACATAACAAATTATTTATCAATTTATTAATTTATTTCTTACTTGGTAATTAATTTTTTGTTACAGGACAAAGTTAGAGCCATCTAGTTCCATTTCTAGGGTTCTAAAAATAATTTTTTGGAAGTCCTTTAAACCTAATGAACAAAATTGGAAGTCACTAACACATAGAGACCAATTGATGATTTGGAGAGAATTTAAGGTAAATATTACAACCTAAAAATTTTTACTTCATTTATTTATTCTTTTGTTCACTGATTAAAAATTGTTTATTTATAATTTGAAAAAGTTTATAGGTGGACACAACCAAAGGTGTCGGTCATAAGCATGTCTACAAACATGCTGACAGTCGGTATAAAGACACCATGTACGAGATCAAAGATAAATGACTGAGGAAGAATGAAAAAGATTTGAGTGTCCCGGATCATGTTTTTGAGGAGTGGTAGAGCAGATGGAAGATTTGGATTATAGGAAGAGGTGTGCTAAACAGAGCAGCAATAGATGATCAGAGTGGGCTGGGGAGGGTAGTGGCATGTTTACACACACTTGTGGATCTCACTCTTTGTGTGAGCATGAATGAGCATTGGTATTATTTCTAATTTATACTTTTTATGTTTATTACTTTGTGAATATTGTTCAATTATGCCTAAATTTCATTTCTCATAGGAAATTTTTTTTAATGTAATTAACGTATGCATTGTGAGTAATTATAGACACGCAAGGAAGGTAAGAAGCCCAGTGCTCCTCACTTATTTAGATACATGCACATGAAGGCTCATGATGATCAGACTTTCGTTGATCAAAGATCTCGTGTATCTAATGTAAGTTTAATTAAAAAAATTAATTTTTCTTTTTTTTTGTTTGAATATAAATTGAAATACTTTTCGTGTTTTTTATTATGTGAGATATGAGGAAATGTTAGCTGCTGTGACTCAAGCATATTCCAAGTCTACTTCAAGTTCATGTGGTGGTGCAATATATAGTTCTCATTCATTAGTTCCACCAATTGATGCGAATCAAATTTGGTATGCGGCTGTTGATGGCAAGCAGAAGATGTCCGTCTATGGAGTCACTTCATTGATTGCATCATTCTACTCTCATAGATGATCAGACTATGAAGCTAAATTTTTATGACTAATTTTGAATTTATTCTCGAAGATGGAGGAATTTCAGCACGCGATGCTAAATTCGATACAGTTTCAGTTGGTCGATACCGAGCGACACATGATCGACTATGAAGATGATAGGGATGAGTTGCGTATGTGTTTTAACTGGCTTACAAAGAAGTTTCAAGGAGGACTATAGTTCAACCCTGATGATCTACCTCGGATTGTTCAGTGTAATGCTCTAGCTACGGCATCTACTCCATCACCTACAGCAGCACCTGGAGCAACTGCATCAGGACTAGCAGCAGCAGACAGCTCTACCATAGTACTAGACATCTCACCATGTAGATCAAAAACATCACATGATAACTATTATGAAATTAGGTTGGATGATTGAGTGTATTACAAACATTTTTTTTCAATGGCTTAAACATTGATTTTAGATTTTATTTTTTTATTTTATATGCAGTATATAGTTGCTTGCTATTTTTAATATATATATATATATATATATATATATATATATATATATATATATATATATATATATATATATATATATATGCAGTATATATAGTTGCTTGCTAGAGTTAATTGGATTTTTATTTTGTTGTTTTATCTGTAAATGTTTCTGCAGAAGCTGAATCAAAACTAGAAGCAAAATGATTTTTTTTTGTTTTATGTTCCAGTTTCTATAGCAACTAAAGAAATACTATAAAAAAATTAGGTCGGTAATTGTCGACCGAATTACGACCAAACTGACCAAAAGTTTTTAATATCAATGATGGGTAAAAGGTCACCAAATGATCGGTAATTCTTTTGGAGATCAATTAATGACTAATGATTTTAAAAGATTTTGGTCGGTTTTTTGTCGTAATTTTTTAGGCTTTTATCGACCATCTTGTGACCATTTATTGACCTAATGCTTTTGGTTGGAAAATGGTCGGAATATCATCGGAAATTATTTGTCGGTAAATGGCCTGTAAATTGTTGGTAATTACCAACCATTTAGAGACCATTTACCGACCTAATTCTTTTGGTCGAAAAATGGTCGAAATATCATCAAATTTTGTTTGTAGGTAAATGCTCTCCAATTGGTCGGTAATTACCGACCAATTGGAGACCATGTTCCACCCTTATTTATTCGGTCAGTAAATTATCGGATTATAGTTGATAAAATTTTTGTGGGCAGAGGATCAATAAATGGCCTATAATTTCCTGACTAACTAATTTTGTGTTGATAAAAAATTTAGCAACGAGCAAAATTGCAACCAAATATTTTGATCAGTAAATTATTTGGTATTAGGTTTATCAACCATAAAACACCAAATTTCCAACCAAATAATTGGTCGATAATATGGTGAATTTTAGTAGTCATAGTCTAATAAATAAATAGAAAGATAGAGAAAAAAATAAATAGACAGATAGATAGATAGAAAAATTGACACATAGATAGATAGATAGAAAGTTACAAATATAGATAGATAGACAAATAAACAAATAGAGAGATAGACTGATATACAAATAAATAGATATACATATAGACAAGTAGACAAAAAGATAAATATAAACATAGATAGATAGACAGATAGACAAATTGAGATATAGATAGATAGATAGATAGATAAAAGATAGATAAAAGACAGATAAATATATAGATAGGCAGTTAGATACATAGAAAGATAAAGACAATAGACAAATAGATACATATATACATACCACATTGTTACATAGTCACATAGATAGATAGATATAATGAGACAAAGAGACAGACATATAGATAGACAAATAGACATATTGGTAGAAAGACATATTGGTAGAAAGACATATAGTCATATAAAGAGATATATAGATATATAGAAAAACAAATAGATAGATTGAAAGATAAAAATATAGATATAAAGATAGTTAGACAGATAGATAGACAAATAGAAAAATAGACAGGTAGCTAGATATACAGATAGACAAATAGATAGATATATATATATCGGTTGGCAAATATATAGATAGACAGATATACAGATCATTATATAAATTGAGAGATAGATAGACAAGTTGACAGAGAAAAATAAATAGATAGACAGATAGATAAATAGTCGGATAGATAGATAGACAGATAGACAAATAGTTAGATAGATTGGTAGACAAAATGATTGATTAGCAGACAGGAATATAGGTAGATATACATATAGAAAGATATATAGATATATAGATAGATAGATATATATATATACACACACACACACACACACACATACAGATAGATAGATAGATAGACAAATAAATAGATATGAAAATTGGTAGATAGTCAGATATACAAATAGACATATAGACAAATAGATAGATAGTCAGGTAGAGAGATAGATATAAAGTTTGATAAATAGATAGGTTGATAGATAGATAAACATATAGACATATAGTTAGTTAGTTAGTTAGATAGATAAATAAATAGACAGATAGCTAGATAGACAAATATATAGATAGATAGATATAAATATAGATAGATAGATATATACATAGATAGATAGATAGATAGCCTGATAGATAGAAAGACAATTAGATAGTTAAAGATATAGATTGAAAGATAGACAGATAGTTAGAAAGGCATATAAATAGATAGATAGTTAGATTGTTAGACAAATAAATATATAGATATATAAATAGATAGATAGACAAATAGATACATAGATAGATAGATAATTAGATAGATAGATAGATTGCAAGATAGACAATTAGGCATATATAAAGATAGATAGTTAGATAGTTACAAATAAAGATAGATAGACATATAATCATTTAGATAAATAAATAGATTGATAAATAAATAGACATTCAGATAGATAGATAGACAGATAGATATATTGATATAGAGATAGATAGACAGATAGATATTTACACAGTTAGATAATAGACATATAGATAAATAGATAGATAAATAGATAGATTTACAGATAGACATATAGACATATAGAAAAGATAGATAGATATATAGAAAGATAGATAGAAAATTGGATAGACAGATAGATAGCACTACAAGTAATACCAAATAGCTAGGGAATATTCCCTAGCAAAGCTAGTTTGGGAAAAATCTCTAACTAAATTAGTGAGGCAAAATTTCCTAGCTAAATTAGCTAGGGAAAATCCCTAGCTATTTTAATACCAAAATTATTTTCACAATTTTAATTATTTACATAAAATTTAATTACATATTTTTAAATTTTTATATTAAATTTAATACAAACAAAATCTATAAACAATTAATTATAATTAAAAAAATAAAATCAGTTAATAAAATATTCTAATACAATATGTTACATAGCTAAAACAGAAAAATAACAAAACTTGAGTATATTTTATATTTCATCAATGTATCTAATGCCTATGCACAAAGTATAATTTCTCCATAAAATTGACGTTTCTTTATCTCCGCCGGCTCCTCAAAATTTGCATACTGCTCAAGCACCAAAGCATGTCCATTCATGGCCATTTTCATTGCTTCCTTTAGTTCTAGTCTACACTGCCCTTTTTGTATCTAGCTGTTCTTCCAATAGCATTTTATTTAACCTTGCATCTGTTGAATGTATATATGTATGCTTGTGCATGTATTTATGTGCCTGTGTGTGTGTGTGTGTAAACACACACACACAGACATGTACTTTCATGCAGCTATATATTTCATCAAAGACAATAGAAGAAAATAATCTACGGCTTAAAAAATACACATATAGGTCTATCAGGCATGGTTAGCATCTTCTAGTTCTTTGTCCTCATGTACTCCATGTAGTTAGAGAATATTGTTATACCTGCACATGGAGCATAACATACTATATTTACAAACCAATAAAGAACACAACACAATGCTGCTGATAACCAGATAGACTAGCTCATGCAACATCAACTACCATTTGCTAGAAATTTCACACAACAAGATAATTATGAGCTTATTTTTTTAATTATTGAATCAAGATTTTCCATGATTTCCAGTGAACAACCCATCAACATATTCGCCTGTGTTGCTAAGCTTCACATATTAGTTCATTGTTAATTATAAAAAAGTTGAAAGTCTCAAACAAATGGGAAATGGTAGTTAAAATAACAACAAGCTGTGTGGTATTGATTTTTACTATAGTATATACATATAAACTATAGTATTTATGGATGTCTTATAAAAATAGAAAAGCAGGTATAGATATAGATATAGAATAGCAGGTAAAGTATTATCTCATTTTACTTCACAAAGAAGGCACAAAACATTAATTAGAAAATGTTAATATTATTTTAATTTTTGAAAATATATCTAAAAACTCTCGGTCCCAAGGCTTATAAGGGGTTGCTCTACCCCTCCACTCCTTGCAGCACCATGCTCCCTTGCGGTTTTCTTAGAACATTTCTTCTCCTCTTCATGTGCTTGTACTAATTATTTTGAAAGCTTAGCTTCATTGTGTTAGTCCATCAACCCTATAATTTCTACTGTCATATGGATTTTCTCTTGGTTCAAAGCAAGCACCATCACTTCATTGTATGCGACAATATAACTGCAGAATAATACATTGTCATACACATTCATGGCTAAAAAAAATTCAATATGCACTCCATAAAAATAATATGTACTCCATTAAAACAATACACATTCACAGATATATAAAAACAGTAATTATAGACATGAACAAACATGAACTTGAGTTGATAGTCATACAAATTTAATAAATATCTAAAGCATGGCTAGAAATGATGTTTAGAGAGAAAGAGAGAGTAAAAAAATAAAATATTTCATAAATAATAAAGATAATAATAGCTCAGCCTTTTTTGAATCAGTAGAGATTGGTAAAGATGGAACCCATCCATAGAAAGGACCATGATAGTGTCTGAAGGCTTTGAATCAAAATTTATTCGTGTGTCTCATATCCATATTGTAGTCAGCACCAGCAGCTTCCATGACTATTCTATTGTATGTGTTTGATGCTTCTTCACCACATGCAAATGATTCAGTACCCATATTTTGGTCAATATTCATAGTCATTGTACTTTCTCCATGATAAATCCAAACAAAATAATTTGGTACAAAGCCATAATTAGCCAAATGGTATATTATAGTGTTTACATCACAAAAAGGGATATTCTGACACTTCCAGTTTTTATATGGACACTTAATTTTTTCTACATCGATCCATCTCAATTGACTACACGCAAAGTTGATGAAAGTTTCAAGCTGACTCAAAAATTCTTGATTCAAAATTCAATTTATAAACTTTTTGTACATCTACTGACGATTTGAACTCATTTTGCCCTATTTTATCTACAAAGAATAATGCTCAATCATTATTTTGAATGAAACATATAATTACTTCAAAATATATACTAATAATTAAATATTTTTACTTATAGATGATTATTTAAAGATTAAATATTGTGAATATTGAGGCAATGCATTTGTAGAATTTACATTAATAGATAAAGCATTTTTTAGTAGTTTAAGATAAATAGATATCACACTATTACTCGATGAAGGGAGCAAAATACATGAATAGTCAAGAAAGGAAAGCAAAAAATAAATAAATTGAAATTTTGAAGGAGTAAGCTTTTTACGTCTCAATGTAGAACAAATAACACAATTTTTATTGTGATTCTACTCAATCTTTGAATATTAAAATAAAAAAGAAAGAATAAATTAATGGAATCGAGATCCAATTCCAAGAACTCTTGGTAAATGAATTAATGAAGAATCCAGACATGAATAAAAAAAATATTTGGAATTGAAAACAAAACGTACAAAGTATTCAACTAGAAAACATAGATGTGAAGCAAACTACATTTGTAGATTCCTAGTCTTACAAATTTAAACTGATTAGATATACAAAAAATTATAGACATTAACATTAACATTATTTGTGGAAAACTACAATCAAAAGATAGTTTGGTAATTAAAACTTAAATACATCTCAATTAATACCTAATCAATACGAAGGATGAAAATTTATTAAATTAGTAAAAATTATAGATATAACCATGACTTATATAAAGGTGATTAATGATTTTAGTACTTGTAATGATTTACTATGAACATCAAGATTAAAATCAAGTGCATGAGGAGGATCATTGGTCATATATATACTTGTGGTAATAACTTCACTTTACAAGATAACATTCAGACAGAAATATCTACTATAAAATTTCAACGGAAAATAAAATATATGATAATAGTTAAGGTAGAAGAAGAATTTCAAAATAACAAATAGCAAAATCAAAACACACCCTTAGTAGTTACAATGATCTTGTGGATGGTCGAAATAAAAATGTTAAACATTATTTAATTTTAATTGGAGACTATAAAATTTGATAAAATAATATTGTTGTTGTATTCTAATAATTATTTACACACGAAAAACATATTAGTAATACAATAATTATTTAACATTATTCTACATGTTTTTGATAAAATATATTTATCTACACACGAAAAACAATATATAAATATTATTTTTATAGATAAAAACAATATATATATATATATTCGCACATCAAAAACCAAAGGCTAGATACACTAATTCTTGAGATAGATGTAGCCTCCTTGGAGTTTGTAAGTTCAATCTCCATAAGCTACCAAAAAATTGTTAGGATAAAAAATCATGCCTCATTTAGTTATATTTAATTATATAGAGTTTTATATAGTTATACAAATATATATAAATAGTTATACACATATAGTTAAACATAATGTTGTATGTTGTTATACAGTAATTATAAATATATTTATATATGGTTATACATATAGTTACACATATAGTTATGCTTATATTTATACATGTAGGCACATATATTTTTTCAAATAATTTTATATATGTGTACATATAGGTATCTATAGGTATAGATATAGTAAAATACATTTTAATATACTAATATATAAAAATGTATTATAAATATATGTTTTTAATTATATATTTATATATAATTATGTATAATGTTTTTTTAGTTATACATTTAGGCAAATACAATTATTTATAGTTTATGTTCTTATACCTATAGTATATATAGTTAAAAATAGAGTTATATATAGTTAAAGATATAGTTATATATAGATATATTCATACAAGTAGTTATATGTAGTTATATATAAATGTATACAAAGTTATACACATAGTTACAAATACATTTATATTTAATTATATATAATGTTACATAGTTATACAAATATTTATATACAGTTATACACATGTAGTTAAGCATAATGTTGTATGTGGTTATACATGTAATTATAAATAAAATTACATGTGGTTATACATATAGTTACACATATAGTTATACTTATATTTACACATGTAGGTATATATATTTTTTCATTTAATTTTATATATGTGTACATATAGTTATCTATAGGTATATATATAGTAAAATACATTTTTATATACTAATATATAAAAATGTATATTAAATAAATGTTGTTAATTATATATTTATATATAGTTATGTATAATATTTTTTTAGTTATACAGTTACTCAAAGACAATTAGTTATACATAAATGTATACAAAGTTATAAACAAATATATAGATTTATATATATGTATACATATATGTATACATAGTTACAATTATAGTTATATTTATTTATATAGAGTTTTAGATATCTATACAAATAGTTATATATTGTTATACACAAGTAGTTAAACATAATATTGTATGTTGTTATAGATGTAATTATAAATAAAATTACATGTGTTTATACAGATAGTTATACATGTAGTTATACTTATATTTATACATGTCAGTATATATATTTTTTCATATAATTTTATATGTGTACAAATAGTTATCTATAGGTATAGATATAGTAAAATATATTTATATATACTAATATATAAAAATCTCTATTAAATATATGTTGTTAACTATATATTTAAATTTAGTTATGTATAATATTTTTTTAGTTATACATTTAGTATAAGACAATTATTTATAGTTATATGTTCTTATACATATAGTAAATATAGTTAAAAATAGAGTTATATATAATTAAACATATAGTTATATATAGATATATTCATACAAATATTTATAAGTAGTTATACATAAATATATACAATGTTTTAAACAAATATTTAAATTTAATTATATGAAATCATATATGTATATATAGTTACAAATATAATTATATTAAATTATATAGTGATACTTAGTTATACAAATATAAATATATAGTTATACACATATAGTTATAAATATGTATGTAGATAAAGATATAATTATATATAATGTTTTTGTAGTTATACATTTAGTAAAATACAATTATATATAGTTATATATTATTATATATATAGTATATTTTGTTAGAAATATATTTATATACAATTATACATATAGTTATAAATTATTATATAGTTAAAAAAAATAGTTATATATAGTTATAAATATAATTATAAAAATAGTTTACATAATTATAAATATAGTTATAAATATTTTTATATATAATGGCATATGATTATATAATTATACAACTGTTTAGATATAATATATGTGTTTACAATATTTTTATAAATGTTACATATATATAATTATATATATGTAATACTTTTATTAATTTTATATAGTATATATATCACATTTATATAAACATTATAAATATTATATATATAAATAAAAATTAAAATGTTATATAAATGTTTACAAAAATGTATAAACATTTTATATGTTATATAATTGATATATAAAAAATTATATAATTGGATAGTTTTATGTAAATGTTCTATAGATATTTATAAACATTAATACATATGTATAAATATTTATATATAGCATTATATGTTTATATAAACATATGTATAGCCATTTATATATAATGTCATATGATTATATAAATATATAAAAGTTTATATTTAATGTTATCTATTTATAATATTTTTGGAGACAACAAAAATAGAACTTATAAACATTAAGTTTGTTTTTTCTTAAGTTACAAACGCAGAAAACATCAAGCATTATTTATTTTCATAAGTTACAGAAGGAAAAAAATAGTATGCAAACATTTAGTATTTGAAATAAATAAAAACCTAAAATTTTAAATAATAAAAGAAAAAAGTTTACACTGACCATTTATTGTTTAATTAATGGTGTAGAGTCAAAATTATATAAGTGATATGAAAATAGAATAAAAAAAAAGAAAATTGGGAGAAAAAAATTATACCCTAGTTTTTTATAAAAATGAAAATCTACCAATGGTAATCAAATTCAGAGAGACAGAGATATGTATATAGCATTCCAAAGGAGAAGAACGATGATAATATTTCTTAGTAACAAGAAGAGGTAGATTTTGTAGGTTGCTCCAGTAGTCCTGTTTTGCTTCTCCTCTCTTTGTCATTGAAAGATAGAAAAAATGTTAAGTGCTTAATGCCTTTGCATTTTGTTTTCAAGGAAACTATATATAAATTACTAAACTAGATGTAAATATATAGAAAATATAAATACAAAAATATAAGAGTAAACAAAAATTATAAAAAATAAATAATTTAAATAAAATAAATGAAATAGATTTTTATAAACCAATCATCAAATTTTTTTTTGATTTATTTAAAACATCTATGTATTATAATAAAAAATATCAATTTATTTTCTTTTAAATGTTATCAAAATTTTGAAAATGTTTTTATAAATCAAAATTTTCAAATGTTTTAGTCATTATAGTTTTAAAAAATTCCTACCATCATTGAAATATTATTTTTTAATTTTATTTGTATAAATATTTAATTTTATTATTCATTTATCCATATATTTTTATAAATTTTTTTATTTAATTAAACAATTGTTTATTTTAGATTTTTATTAGTAATAATTTTTATTTATGTTATTTATAATTTAAAATATATTACAAAATATTATAATTATATAATAAATTAAATAATGTTTTTTAATACAAAATTTTAAATATCATAAATAAATATTTGAAAAAAAATAATTATAATTTTTAATAAATTAAATAATCAAAAAATAGTTATTTTAGTCATATTTAATATAGATTTTTATTTGTATTTATATATTTATTAAATTTTTTATTTATAATAACATATTATTATTATTATATGAGGAGATTGTGTCTTTCAAGGATTGCTCATCTATAGACCATGACATACCTTTTAATATAGAAAATTATATAAATATTAAAATAAAAAGCATTAAAAATTATCATTAAAGATTAGTGATGGAAATTATCACTAGTCCAAATAGCTAAAGAAAAATTCATAGCTAAATGCATATATTTTGGGAAATAACCATTTAAGGAATTATCACTTCCAATTATATATTAAATCATAAAAAGATAAATTTAGATAATTATTTAGCGAGAGATTTTGTCTCATTTTAATTAGCTAGGGAAATTCCGTCGCAAAGTCCATCACTAAAGTTCCCACATTTCTTTGCGCAAAATATCCACTATAATTTAAGTGATGGAAAATTTTCATTCCAACATTTCCGTCGCTAACCCTTCACTAACCCGTCGCAAAAATTTAATTTAATGTAAAATCAAAAATCATTTGTTATTCTTTAGCTAATCCCTCGCTAATTAGGTAGAAATTTTTTCCCTAGCTAAATTTCCTTGGCTAAATAGACATTTTTTTATAGTGTAGATCGAATGATTGATTTATTGATTGATAGATAGATAATTAGATAGATAGATTGATTGATTGAACGATAGATAGATAAACAAATATACAAATATATGGATAGAAAAAAAACAAATAGATAAATAGAATGAAAAAAAGATAGATAATAGATACTAAGATAGAAAATAATTTTATAAAAAGATAGATAGATAGACATAAAAAAAATAAATAGATAGATATATAGCTAGAAAAATATATAGATTAACAAATAGATAGACATATAGATATATAATTAGATAGATCGACAAATAGATAGAATTATAGATAGACAAGGAGACTGATAGACAAAAAGATAGATAGAGAGATAGATAGATTTATAAATAGACAGATTAAAAGATAGTTAGATATAGAGATAGACAAACTAACAAATAAACATATAGATAGATAGACAAATAAACATATAGAAGGATAGATAGATAGGCTGAAAGATAGAGAAATAGACAGATAGATAAATAAATTGATTGATAAATAGACAGATAAAAAAAATAGAAAGCTAGATATGAATATAGAAAGATAGACTTATAAACTGATAGATTGATAAACTGATAGACTAATAGATCATTGGATTGTTAGAAAAATAAATAGATAGATAGATATATAGACAAATAGTAAATAGACCTACAGACAGATAGATAGATAGATTGATAGATGAATAGACTGATAGACTGATAGATAGAAAGATAGTCATATAGTAAGATAGATAGACAAATAAAAAATCGATAGTTACATAGATAGATTGATTTAAACATAAACATATATAAAAATAGATAGATAGATAAACATATAGATAAATATATAGATAAATATATAGACAAATAGACAGATAGATAGATAGACAAGCAGATAGATAGATAGGTATATAGAAAAATAGATAGATGGATAGACAAATAGATAGATAGATAAATATATAGATTGATAGATAGACACATAAAATGATAGAGAGATAGACAAAGTGACAAATAGATAGATAAATATATATATAGTTCGATAGAAAAATAGATAGATAGATAAACAAACATAAAATAGATATATAGATAGACAGATAGAAAAATAAACATATAGATAGATAAACACATTATTTACACATAGACATAAATAAAATATAGATACATAGATAGACAATTAGACTAATTGACTAATAGAAAGTTATATAGTTTGATAGATAGACACTTAGATAATTAGATTGATAGATTATTAAATATATTGGCAGTTAGACATTTGGACATATATAGAGATTGGTAGATAACTAGTTAGCAAGATAGATAGACATATAGATAGTTAGAAAGATTGACAAATATACAAATAGATAGATAATCAAATAAATAGATAGGCGATAGATAAATAAACATGTAGATAGATATACATGTTAACAGATAGATAGATAGACTAATAGAATGATATACAGAAAAGATAGTTAAATAGTTAGACAAATAGATAAATAGATAGGTATACAGATAGACCATTAGATAGATAGATTGAATGATAGATATATAGACAAATATATAGATATACAGATAGGGAAAAATACAAATAGACAAATAAATAGAAATAGAGATAGATAAATAGATACTTAGATAGAATGACAAATATATAGATAGGTAGATTTATAAATAGATAAACAAACATATAAATAGATAGATATACAGATAGACTAATAGATAGATTAACAAATAGATAGATAGATAGTTAGATAGATCGATAGATAGATAGATCAAAACATAGACTAATATATAAAAAGATATATAGATAGAAATATAGATAGATATATTGATCGTCATTTTGACAGAAAAATAATCAGATAGATAGATAGATAGACAAAGAGACATATAGAAAGATAGATAGATAGACAAATAGACTGATAAATAGATAGATAAATAGGCAGATAGAAAAATAGAAAGATAGATGGATGAGTAAATAGATAGATAGACTTATTAACTGAAAGACTAATAGACTGATAGATTGATAGATAGTTGGATAGTTAGATAAGTAAACATATATATATATATATATATATATATATACAAGTAGACAATTAGACACACGGTTAGATAGAGATATAGATATATAGCTAGAGAGATTGATAGGTAGAATTATAGACTGACAGATAGAAAGATAGTTAGGTAGTAAGATAGATAGAAAAGGAGAAAGAAACATAGTTACATAGATAGATAGATTGACACTTAGACAAATATACAAAATCGATAGATAGACATAAACACAGACATGTAGATAGATAGATAATGAGATATGTAGATAAACATATAAATAGATAGATAGATAGATAGATAGACATATAAATAGATAGATAAATAGAAAAATAGACAAATAGATAATCAAATAAATTTATAGATAGATAGTCAAATAGACATATATATAGATAGACACATATATGGATAAACATGTAGATAGATAGACATCGAGACACATAGATAGATAGACAGACACACAGACAGACAAATAGTTAGATATCTAAATAGATAGATAGATACAAAAAATGAGAGATAGAAAGACAGGTAGATAGATAAATAGATAGATTGATAGATTGAAACATATATAGACAAATAGATAGATAAAATGAAAGATAGACACATAGATAGATCGACAGATATAAATATAAACACATAGAAACATAAAGAGATAGACAAAGATACGAAAAGATATATAGATAGATATACAGATCAATAGATAAATAGATAGATAGATAAACAAATATATGATATATAGATAGACAAATGGATAGACAAATAGAAAGATAATTAGATATAAATATAGACATATAGAGACATAAATAAATAGAAAAATAGCAATTAAACAAAAAGGACTAATAGGTAGTTAAATAGTTTAATAGATAGACACAAAGATAAATAGAAATATAAACTATTAAATAGATTGACAGATAGACATTTACACACACACACACACACACACACACACACACACATATATATATATATTGATAGTTAGATAGATAAGCAGATAGACATATAGACATATAGATAGATACAAAGATAGGAAAATATAGAAATATATAGATATATAGATAGATAAATAGATAGATAAACAGATTGAAAGGTAGACATGTGGATATATAATAAAATAAATAGATAGACATTAGACAAATAAACATGTAGATAGATAGACATATTGACAGAGATAGGCAAATAGACTGATAGATAGAAAAGATAGGTAAATAGGTAGATAGATAGAGAAATATAGATATAGATGGATAGATAGTTAGTTAGTTAGTTAGTTAGATAGATTGATAGAAAGATAAGTAGATATAAAGATAGATAGATAGAAAAAACACAAATAGAAAAATAAATAGAAATAGAGGTAGATATATTGATGCTTAGATAGAAAGACAAATATATAGATAGACATATAAATAGATAGATAGAAAAATAGATAAATAGATATATATATATATATATATATATATAGAGACAAATAGATTAATTTACATGATAGATAGATAGTTAGATAGATCGACATATTGTTATATCAATAGATAGACAAATAGACTAATAGATAGATAGATAGAAAGATATATAGACAAATATACATATAGAAAGATAGATAGATAGACAAATAGATAGTGAAATAGATAAATAAACAAAATAGATAAATAGATATATAGATAGATAGATAGAAAAATAGAAAGATAGATAGATAAGTGAATAAATAGATAGACTTATAAACTGATAGATGATAGATATTTGGATAGTTAGATAGATAGACAGATTGAAAGATAGATATATAGATAGATAATCAAATAAATAGATAGACAATAGACAAATAAATAGGTAGAATGATGATCATATAGATAGATAGAAAGTGAGATAATAGACTGATAGACAAAAGATAGTTTTATAGTTAGACATATAGAAATATAGATAGATAGACATATAGACATAAATATTGTTAGTGAGTTACTGAATTAGATTGATGGAAAGATATATAGATAGATATATTCATAGATTGATAGATTGATAGATAAAAAAATAGATATATCTAACTAATAGAATGTTAAATATATAGATAGATATATAGATAGAAAGATAGACATATATATACTTAAATAGATAATAAGATAGACATATAGATTGATAAACATATAAATAAATAAAAAGACATATAGATGGATTGACACATACACTTATAGACATATAGACTAATAAACAAGCAAAGAGAAAGATAGATAGAGAGATAGATTGATTGATAGACAGACAGATAAATAGATATACAGATAGATAGATAGATAGATAGATATAAAAATAGATAGATAGAATGATTGATAGATAGACAGATAGACAAATAGATAGATAAAAATATAGATAGATAGATAGATAGACAAATAGATAGATAGATAATTAGATTGAGAATCATTTAGATAGATAGACAAATAGATAGATAGATAGATAATTAGATTGAAAATCATTTAGATAGATCAACAGATAGATAGATAAATATACATATAGATAGATAGATACAAAGATAGATAGATAGAAAACTAGATAAAAAGATATGAAGATAGATAGATAGACAGATTTATAAAATGACAGACAGACAAACAGATAGATAGATAAATTGATAGATGGGTAGACATATAGAATAAAAGACATATAATTATATATTTGTATATCTATCTACTTATCTACATGTCTATCTATCTATATATCAATTAATCTAGTTATTAGTCTATCTTCCAATCTATCTATCAATCTCTATATCATTCTATCTATTAATCTATCTATCCATTTGTCTATCTATCTGTCTATCTATCTATCTGTCTATCTGTCTGTCTGTTTATCTTTCAATCAATCAATATATGTATCTATCTATCTATCTGTCTATTTGTCTATTTATCTGTCTATCTATTTATCTGACTATCTATTTGTTTGTCTATCTATATATCTATCTATTTATCTATATGTCTATCTTTCGACTAGTCTATCTTCTGTCTGTCTATCTATCTGTCTATCAATCTATCTTTTTATATATCTATCTAACTAATTATATGTCTATTTATCTATCTATCTATCTATCTAAATATATATCTATTTGTCTGTCTGTCTAGCTATCTATAATTCTCACTATTAGTCTATCAATCTGACTAGCTATTTATCTGACTATCTATGTATTTTTTGTCTATCTAACTATTTATATATCTTTATGTCTATCTATCTGTCTATCTATTTATTAATATATATGTTTATCAATTTATTAATATATCTATCTCTCTATTTATTTATCCATCTATCTACCAATTTGTCTATATATCTATATAAATATTTATTTATCAATCATTCTGTTTATATATATACAAACCCACATATATCTATCTATTTATCTCTCTATTTATCTGCCTATCTATCTGTCTATCTATCTTTAAATCTATCTATCTGTCTGTCTATCTCTCTGTCTATCTATTTATCTTTATATCTATTTATCTATCTATCTATCTTTTTGTTTGTCTATATATCTGGATATCTTTCTATATTTTTGTATACCTATCTTTCTCTATATCTGTCTATCTATCTATTTATCAATCTATCAATCTATATTTCTATCTATTTTTCAATCAATGTACCTATCTATTAAGCTTTTAATAGTAAATCTATTAATTTATCTATTTTTCTATCTTTTTAATTATCTTTCTGTATATATATCTGCCTATCTATTTGTTTATCCATATATCTATCAATATGTCTATATATCTATTAATCTATATATCTATCTATCTTTCTTTCTATCTTTCTTTCTATCTATCTATTCATATATATATATATATAGGTATTCATATATATATCTACCTATCTATTGATAGACAATTTGTCTATTTATCTATCCATCTAACTCTATATATATATATATATATATATATATATCTATATCTATATCTATCTAGATATCTATATGTCTATAAATCTATATTTCTATTTGTCTATCAATTTATATTTCTATTTGTTACCAATCTTTCTAACCACATGTCAATTAATCTATCTATCAATGTGTATATCAATCAATCTATCTATTTATCTATCAATCTATCTATCGATTAATCAATCAATAATTCTATTTATCTATTTGTCTATATATATATATATATATATATATATATATATATATATCTATTCATCTATCATTCTAAATATCTATAATTGTATCTATCAATCAATAAATCTCTCTATCTCTGATTCTGTTTATCTATCAATCTATCTATCAATTTG
>JAREIK010000939.1:868853-902886 GCA_029783825.1 Sapria himalayana
ATTTATCTTTATATCTATATGTCTATCTATTTGTCAATCTATCTCTTTATATGATTTCTTGTCTATCTATTTATCTCTCTATATGTGTATATGTCTATCTATCTATCGTTCTATCAATCTAACTTTCTATCTGTCTATCAAACTATTTATATTTGTGTTTATATGCCTATCTATTTATCTTTTTATCTATATATCTATCTATGTATGTGTTTAACTATCTATCTATCTAACTATCTATGTATCTAACTAACTATCTATCTATATATCTACATATCTATCTTTTTATATGTCTATCTCTCTATCTATCAATCTGTCTAAATATTCTTCTATCTATCTACCGACATATTTATTATCTATCTATTTGTAAATCTATCAATCTAACTATTGGTCTATATGTCTATCTATTTATTTGTATATCTATCTATTTGGATATATGTGTATTTTTTTTCATAAGAGTTTATATATATGTGTCTATCTAACTATCTAACTATCTATCTATTTGTGTGTCTAACTATAAATCTATTTAAATGTCTATTTGTATAACATTTTATATATCTATCTGTCTAACTATCTATCTATTTATCTATCTATCAATTTTTTTTATCTTTCTATCTATCTTTATGTCTATCTATCTTCCTATCTATCAATTTTTATATGTATATATCTAACTATTTATATATCTATTAAAATATCTATCTGTCTAATTACCTATATGTATATCTATCTTTTTGTCTATCTGTGTATCTGTCCATCTATCTATCAATCTATATTTTTATCTATCTATCTATATGTCTATGTGCCTTTGTGTCTATCTGTCAATATCTTTATCTATCTATCTAACTGACTATATGTCTATCTATATATTTGTCTCGTTGTCTTTATGTATTTTTATTATTAGTCTATCTGTCTATTTGTTTATTTGTCTTTCTGTCTTTCCGTATATGTGTGTATCTATCTATCTATCTCTAAATCTTTTTATCTATTTATCTATCTAATTGTATATCTATATATCTATCTATATGTCTATCAGTCTATCTATCATTCTATCTATCTATCTGTCTATCTTTCTAATTTTGTATATATCTATATATCTATATGCCTACCTTTCTATCTATCTATATGGCTATCTAACTATCTGTCTAAATGTCTATCTATCTATTATGCTTTCTATATGTCTATTTATCGATCTATCCATCTGTCTAATAATATGATTATCTATCTATCTATGAATCTATCTATCTAGATGTATATTAATCAATCAATCAATCTATCTATCTATCTATTTAGATATCTATCAATCTATTTATTTTGTGTATCAATCAATCTTTCTATTTGTCTATCTATCTGTAACTTTAATTGTCTATCTATTTATCAATCTATCTATCTTTTAATCTCTATATTTATCTATCTATTTATCAATCTCTATATCTATTTGTCTATCAATGTGTTTATATATATGTCTATCTATCTATCTATCTATCTATTTGTCTATCCGTCTATCAATTTTTCTATCTATTTATCTATCTGTCTTTCTGTTTATATGTCTATCTATCTATATTCCTAACTTTATATCTATCTATCTTTCTATCTGTCTGTCTATCTATCTACCTATTAATCTATCTATACGTGTCTCTATATCTCTATTTGTCTATCTATCTATTTATCTTTCCATCTTTCTAACTATATTTCAATTTATTTGTATATTTTTCTATCTATCTATCTATTTGTCTATCTATCTATTTGTGTATATATCTATTGGTCAATTTGTTTATCTGTCAATTTTTATATCTTTCTAGTTGCCTATATTTATATATGTCTATCTTTTAATCTATCTACTTATCTATCTATCTATCTCTATCTACCTATCTACCTATCAATCTATCTAATTTTATATCTATATATCTATCTACATGTCTATTAGTCTATCTTTCTATCTATCTATCTATCTGCCTATCTTTCTATCTTCCTATCTTTCTATCTTTCTAGTAGGCTCCTTATCTATATGTCTAACTGTATATATATCTATCTGTCTGTCTGTCTGTCTATCTATCTGTCTATTTGTATATATGTCTATCTATCTATTTTTATATCTATGTCTATTTATCTATCTATCAATCTATTTAATAACCTGTCTATCTCTCTATCTATCAATCTGTCAATCTATATGTCAAACAATCTTTCTATCAATCATCTATTAATCTATCTATCAATATGTCTATTAATTTGTTTATGATTCTATTGATCAATATGTATATCAATCAATATACCAATTAATCTATCTGTCTGTCTATCTATTTATCACTTTATTTGTCTATCAACCTGTCTATCAATCTATCTATCTGCCTATCTATATATAAATCTATTTGTCTATCTATTTATCAATCTCTTTATCTATCTATCTATGTATGTATCTTTCTATCTTTTTGTCTATTTATCAATCAATATATCTGTCTACCTATCTAAATGTCTATCTTTCTATCTATCTAATTGTCTATCTATCTCTTTATCTTTCTCTCTATTTCACTGTATCTATATTTATATCTTTGTCTATCTATTAGTCTCTCTATCTCTCTGTCTATATTTCTATTTATTTTTGTATTTGTCTATATATATATATATATATATATATATATATATATATATATATATATATATATCTGTCTATCTATCTATCTATCTATTAGTATATCTGTCTATTTGTGTATTTATCTATCTATCTGTCAATTTGTATTTTTCTTTACTTGTCAATCTATCCATCTATCTATCTCTCTATTAATCTGTACATCTATCTATTTATCTATCTGTCTATCTTTTATAGAACTTTATGTCTATCTATCTATCATTCTAACTATCTATTTATCTTGTGGTCAATCTTTCTATCTATCTTTCTCTATATCATTCTACCCATCAATCTAAATATATATCTTAATGACTTTGTTAGATTCTATCTATATGCCTATTAGTCTTCCTATCTATTTGTTTATTTATATGTCTATCTATCTGTCTATATATAAGTCTATCCATCTATCTATTTATTTATCTATCTATCCATCTGTCTATCTTTATATTTATCAATGTGTCTAATAATGTGTCCATTTATCTATTTATTTATCTACTTATATAATTATCTATCTATTTGTCTATCCATATATAAATCTATCTATCTTTTTATCTAACTATATATCTATCATTCTATTTATCTATCTAAAATATGTGTATCAAACTATCAATCAATCTATCAATATGTTTATTAATCTATCAATAAATCTATCTTTGAAGTTGTCTATATATATGTATATCAATCAATCAATCTATTTGTATATCTACTTGTATATCTATCTGTATATATATATATATATATATATCTGTCTATCTATCTATTTATCTATATATTGATTTATCTCTCTATCTATATATCTATTTATCTATCTATCTATCTATCTATTTGTCTATCTATCTATATATCAATCTCTCTATCTATCTATCTATCTATCTATATGACTATTAAGCTATCAATCAAAATAACTATCAACCTACCTATCGATATGTGTATCAATCTATATATCAATATGTCTATCAATCTATCTATCAATATGTATATTAATCTATTTATAAATCTTCCAATCAATTTTTTTTTTGATATTTCTATCTATTTGTCTATCTATCTATCTATCTATTTGTCTATCTATTTATCTATGTATTTGTCTCTCTATTTAACTATCTATCTATCTTTTTGTCTATATTTTTATCTCTCTATTTGTTTATATGTCTATCTGTTTATATATCTATGTTTCTATAAGTCTATTTGTCTATATGTCTATATATCTATATGTCTATTTGTCAATTTGTATATATATATATATATATATATATATATATATATCTATCTAGCTAGCTATATGTAATTATTTTTATATATCTATATGCCTATCTGTCCATCTGTATATCTGTCTATCTATCTATCTAATTATATGTTTATTTATCTATTTGTTTATTTGTATATCTATATATCTATCTATTTGTCTATCTTTCTATCTAACTATCTTTCTGTATATATATCAATCAATCTGTCTGTTTATCTACTTTTTATTTGTATATCTATATATTTATCTTTCTATCTATCTTTCTCTCTATCTAAATATATATTTATAACTATATATCTACCTATCTTTATTTCTATCAATCAATCTATCTAATTATCTATTTTTCTATCTGTCTATCTATTTATTTGTCTATCTATATAAATCTCTATCTTTATATCTATATATATCTATTTGTCTATCTGTCTATATATCTATATGTCTACGTGTCTATCTATCTACCTATCTAGCTAGCTATCTATCTATTTATCTCTCTATCATTATGTATATCTTTCTATTTGTCTATCTATATGTGTATTTTTCTATTTGTCTATCTATATGTCTGTCTATCTATATTTCTATCTATCTATCTGTTTATCTATTTATTATCTATCTGTCTACCTATCTGTCTATCTATTAGTCTAATAATCTATCTATCTATAGGTATATCTAACTAACTATCTATCAGTCTATCTATTTGTCTTTCTGTCTGTTTAATTATCTATATATCTATCCATCCATATATTTATCTATCTATTTATAAATCCTTATATCTATATGCCTATTAATCTATCTATCAATTTTTGTATCAATATGTCTATCAATTTGCCTTTCAATCTATCTATCAATCTAACTATCAATCAATTAATCTATCTATCTATCAATATCTCTATCAAAGAATCTATATATCTATCTATTTATCTATCTTTCTGTCTATCTATTTCTCTATTTATTTGTCTATTTATCTATCTATCTAATTGTCTATCAATCAATCAATCTATCTATCTAATTATCTATCAATCTATCTAAATATCTATCTGTCAATTTATTAATCAATTAATTAATTGATCAATCAATCTATCTATTTGTCTTTCTGTCTGTATATCTATCAGCTTATCTATGTGAATTCTCTATGTTTATATATCTATCTTTCTTTTTTTCTTTTTTTCTTTCTTTCTTTCTGTATACCTATCCATTATCTATCTTTTTACACTATCTAACTATATATCTATCAATTTATCTATCTTCTATATGTCTATCTATCTAACTTTTAATCTTTTTACATGTCTATCTAAATGTCAATCTATCTATCTCTCTATCTTTTTATCTTTATATATTACTATATCACTATCTCTATATCTTTGTATCTCTCTTTCTCTTTATATCTTTATCTATCTCTCTATCTCTATATCTCTTTATCTCTTTAACTCTTTACCTATCTATCTCTTTATATCTCTACCAACATACCTACATACCTATCAACCTACCGAGCTACCTAGAAATTTGTCTATCTTTCTATGTCTATATGTCTATCTTTCAATATGTATATCTAGTTATCTATCTACATGTCTACCTTTTTGTCTGTATGTATGTCTATATGTCTATCTCACTATTTGTCAATCTCTCTATCTTTTTATCTATTATCTATCAATTTTTCAATTAATATATCTATCTATCTATGTGTATATCTATCTACCTATCTATCTATCTTTATATATTTATATCATGTCTTTCTAATTACCTATTGTCTCTATATCTATATTTCATCTATCTATCTATTTATATATCTCTCTATATGTATATCTATCTATCTATATATCTCTCTATCACTCTATCAATCAATTAATCTATTTATCTATCTTTCTTTCTGTCTATATATATATCTATCTATCTACCTATCTATCTATAGATATATCTATATCTCTATCTTTCTATTTGTCTGTCTATCTATATATCTATCTGTCTATCAATCAATCTATCTATCTATCTATCTATTTGTCTGTCTATCAATCAATCAATCTGTCTGTCTATCTATGTGCCTATATATCTATTTATATATTTGTCTCTCTATCTATGTGTCTATCAGTCTATCTATCTATCTATCTAAAAATATATAAATCTATATGTCAACATATCTATTTATTTATCTGTCTATCTATCTATCAATCTGTATATATGTCTATATATCTATTTGTCTATCCATATATCTATATATTTATCTATCTATCTATATATCTATCAATATATCTTTCTGTCGATCTATCTATCTATCCTTTTATCTATCTATCTATTTGTCTATTCATCTATCTATCTATCTATCTGTTAATCTTTTTGTGTATTTATTTGTCTATCTTTTCATCTATCTATCTATCTATATATTAATCTATTTTTTTATCATTTTACCAATTTATTTGTCAATATATTTGTCTATTAATCTCTATATATCTGTCTATCTATATGACTATTTGTCTATCTGTCTATCAATCTATCAAACGTTCTATCTTTTTGTCTATCGATCTATCTACTTGTCTATCTGTCTATATGTCTATCTCTCTATCTTTCTATCTATATAGGTCTTCATCCATCTATCTATCTCCATGTCTCTATATTTGTCTCAGTGTCACTCTATTTGTCTCTCTATCTATATTTCTATTTATTTGTCTTTTTTCTATCTATCTATCTTTCTTTCTTTCGATCTGTGTATCTCTCTATATTTTTATCTATCTATCTATCTATTTGCATATCTATCTATCTTTATATCTATCTACGTATCTATCTAATTGTATATATTTTTATCTATCTATCTTTCTATCCATCTATTTGTCTATGATTCAACATATCTATTTGAATATCTATATATTTTTAAATCTATTTATTTTTCTATATGTCTATTACCATATTTGCCTATTTGTCTATCTAAATGACCATAGTTCTATTGATCTATCAATCTATCAACCGATCTATCTGTCTATCTAGCTAGATATATATCTATAACTTTTTATCTATTTGACTATCTTTTTATTTGTCTCTCTATTTGCCTATTAATCTTTCTATTTTTCTATCTATCTATTTGTCTATCTATCTATATTTATATCTATTTATCTATTTTCCTAACAACCTATCTATGTATATATCTATCAATCTATCTATTTTTATCTATTTATATGCATATCTATCTGTCTATCTATCTATCTATCTATATGTTTGTCCGTCTATCTATTTGTCTATCTATCTATCTAATAATCAATTTATCAATATGTCTATTAATCTGTCTATCAAATTGACTATTTATATTTCTATCTATCTCTCTTTTTATATATTTGTATGTTTGTCTGTCTATCTATCAAACTATTTGTCTATCGGTCCATATGTCTAGCTGTCTCTCTATCCTAATTTGTCTTTTTGTTTATCTAACTAACTAACTATCTATCTATCTTACTGGATATCTATCTATCTACCAATTTTTTGTCTACTTATTTGTCCATTTTTTTATCTATTTGTCTATCTATCTATCTAATGTATCTCTATAAATCTTTAAATCTTTCTATCTATCTATGTATATATCTATCTATATATCTATCTATGTATCTATGGATCTCTCTAACTATTTATATGTGTAACTATCAATCTCTATATATATTTATCGATCTATTTATATATATTTTTATCAATATATTTATCAATCTGTCTATCAATGTGTCTATTAATCTATCAATCAATTAATCAATTAATTAATTAAGCAATTAATCAATCTATCTATCTATCTATCAATTTATATATCTATCTTTCTAACTCTTTGTCTATTTATCTATCTATTTATTTGTCTATCAACATGTCTATTAATTTGTCTTTTTATCTATCTATCAATCTGCCATTAAATTTATCTTTTAATCTATCCATCAATCAGTCTATATGGCTATCTATTTGTATAACTATCGATCTATCAATTTATCTCTCATTATAACTACTTGTCTATCTATCATTCTATCTATCTATCTAGCTATCTGCCTATTTATCTATCTATTTAAATATCTTCCTATCTATTTATTTTACTATCTACCAATCAATCAATCAATAAATCTATCTATCAATCTATCTACCTATAAATCTGTCTATCAAACTATCTTTCTATCTATTTATCTATCTATCTATATTTGTGTCTATCTGCATATGTATCTATTATATGTCTAACTATCTATCTATCTTTATTTATGTCCATCTATCTATGTGTCTATATATATATCTATCTATTTGTTAGTCTATTTGCCTATGTGTCTTTCTGCTCGACTATGTGTCTCAGTGACTTTTTTTCAACATAACTATATATATTTTTATCTATCTATTTGTTTGTTTGTGTATTTATCTATTTGTATATCTATCAACTTGTAAATCTCTCTATCTAACAATCTATATATATATATATATCTATCTATATGTCTTTTAATTTGTCTATTAATCAACCTATCTATCTCATCTAATAATCTATCTATCAATCAACTATCTATCTTAATATATATCATTATATCTATCTATTTATCTATCTATCTATCAATTTATCTATCTATTTTTTATCTATCTATCTATCTATATATTTGTCTATCTTTATGTATATTTTTCTATCTATATTTCTCTTTATCTATTAGTCTATATAATTTTCTATCTATTTGTTTATCTATTTAACTATCTATATATGTATCTATCTGTTTATCTATTTGTCTAATAATATATCAATATATCTGTCAAAATATATGTTTTTCTATATTTCTATTAATCTCTCTATCTCTCTATCTATTTATTTGTCTATCAATCTACCTATCTATCTTTTTGTCTATTTATCTATCAACTTGTATATCAATCTATGTGTATATCTATTTTTCTATCTATCTATCTATCTATCTATCTATCTTTCTATCTATCTATCTATCTATCTTTATATCTATCTATCTATATATTTGTCTATCTATCTATCTATTTATAAAACTATCTATCAATCTGTCTATCAATCCGTCAATCAAATCTTCTATCTATTTGTCTATCTATCTGTCGATCTCTCTATAAGTCTATAAGTAAATCTATCTACCTAACTATTAATCCTACTATATGTCTATTTGTCTGTCTGTACATTGATATATATGGTTGTCTATCTATCTATCTATCTACCTTTTTATCTATCTGTATATCTAATTGTTTGTGTGTTTGTCTATTTGTGTATCTACTTATCTATCTATTTGTCTAATAATTTGTCTAATAATTTGTCTAATAATTTGTCTATCTATCTATCTTTCTGTATATCTATCTATTTATCTATCTATCTATCTATGTATATATATATTTATTTATCCATCTATCTATCTATGAATCTGCCTATATAGCTATGTATCTATATTTTTATCTATTTATATATCAATCTATCTCTCAAACTCTATCAATCTATCTATCAATAAATATATATATATATCAATCAATCATTCTATCTATTTGTTTATCTATTTGTCTATCTATATATCGATCTATATTATTATCTATTGTCTATCTATCTATATATCTATTTGTCTATCTTTCTATCTATCCATTTGCCTAATAATCTATAAATGTATCTTTTAATCTATTTATCTATATATAAATCTTTCTGTCTATATATATATATATCTATCTATCTATCTAACTGTCAATTTAACTTTCTATCAATCAATCAATCAGTTTATCAATCTTTCTATCAATCAATTAATCTATCTTTTTATCAATTTATCTAATTATTTATGTATCTACATTTCTACCTATATCTTTCTATTTATCTATAAATCTATCTATCTATTTGTCTATCTATCTATCTAATAATATTTCTAAAATCTATCTATCTATTTGTCTGTTTGTATATCTATCTATCTATCTATATATCTATTATTCAATCAACCTATCTATCAATTTGTTTATAAATATATCTATCTAAATATTTTAAAATCAATCTATCAATCTGCTTATAAATTTGTGTATCAATCTATATATCTATGTCTATCTATCTATAAATCTATTTGTCTATCTATCTTTCTAACTAACTATCTGTCTATCTATCTGTCAATCTGTCTGTCTATCTATCTATCTATCTATCTAAATGACTATCTATAAATCTATTTATCTTTCTAGCTATCAATGTGTCTATCAATCTAACTTTCAAACTATCTTTCTATATAATTGTTTAACTATATATCTATATGTCTGTCTATATGTCTATCTATTTGTCTATCTATCTATCTAGATGTCTATTTGACTATCTATCTATCTTTCTATTTATCTATCTATCTATACATTTATCTATCAGTCTATCTTTTTCTTTGCCTTAGTATTTGTATGCCTGAATATCTATCTAACTGACTTCATGTCTACGTGACTTTTGGTCTAACTATTTATTTGTTTGTTTGTCTTTCTATCTATCTTTCTTTCTTTTTTTTATTCTATCTATATGTATATAAAAATATATATCAATCAATCAATCTATCTATCTATCTTTTTATCTATATGACTATCTATCTATCTTTTTGTATATCTACTTGTCTATATGTCTGTTAGTCTGCCTATCTATCTATTTATCTATTTCATTGTCAATTTGTGTATCTGTCAATCTATCTGTCTACCTATGTATCTAATAATATATATATATATATATATATATATATATCTATCTATCTATCAATCAATCAATATTTAAATCTCTCTATCTATCTATCTATATCTCTATCTATCAACTTGTCTATCAATCAATCAATCTATTTGTTAATTTATATATAAATTGCTCTATCAATCTATATATCAATCTGTATATCAATGATTCTATCTATCTATTTGTCTGTCTATCTATATGTATATCTATGTGTCTATCTATATGTCTATCTATCTATGTATATATCTATTGATAGAAAAATTAATAGACAAGTTGATAGATAAATAAATAGACAGATAGATAGTGAGATAGATAGATTGATAGATATACAGATTTTTATATAGATAGATAGATAGATAAATATATAGACAAATAGATAGATAGATAGATAGATAGATAGACAGATAAATAGATAGACAAATAGATATATTGATAGATATATAGACATATAGATATATATATATAGACATATAGATAAAAATGAAAATAGATTGATTGTTAGAAAGATAGAGATCTATCTATCTGTAAATTAATTTGTATATAATCTTTCTATCAATCTATTTATTAATTTATCTATCAATTTATCTTTCTAACAATCAATCTATTTACATTTTTATCTATATGTCTATATATTTGTCTATATATATATATATATATATATATCTATATGTCTATATATCTATCAATCTATCTATTTGTCTATCTATTTATCTGTCTATCTATCAATCTATTTGTCTATATATTTATCTATCTATCTATCTATATAAAAATCTGTATATCTATCAATCAATCTATCTATCTCACTATCTATCTGTCTATTTATTTATCTATCAACTTGTCTATTAATTTTTCTATCAAGCTATCTATCTATCTATCTGTCAATCAATTTATCTATTGATCTATCTTTCAATCTATTTAAGAATCAATCTATCTATTTGTATATATATTTGTATATCAATATATATATCTATCTATCTGTCTATCTATCTATATATTTATTTGTCTATCTATCTTTATATTTTCTGACTATATATATATATATCTATTAGTCTATCTATCTTTCTATAAATCAATCTAACTTTCTATCAATTTGTCTATAAAAATATCTAGCTATCTATTTGTCTATTTGTTTATCTGTGTGTATGTCTAATTGTCTGTCTGTCTATCTATCTATCTGTTTAATAATTTGTCTATCTAAATGTTTATCTATATGTCTATGTACCAGTCTATTATATGTGAATATATATATATATATATATATATGTCTATCTATCAGTCTATCTAGCTATCAATTTGTCAATCAATATGCCTATCAAGTTGTCTATCAATCTGCCTTTCAATTTATCTATAAATTTGACTATCAATTTCTCTATTAATCTATCTATCTAAATGTATATTTTATATTTATTTATATGTCTATCTTTTTTTGTATCTATCATCTATCTATCTATCTATTTATCTATCAAACTATCAATAAATCAATATATTTATATATTTATCTATCATTTTTTTATCTATCTATTTATCTTTATGTCTATCTATCTATCTATCGATCTATATATTTATTATTAATATGTCTATCAATCAATCTATTTGTTTGTCTGTATATTTTCTGTCTAATAATCTTTCTATCTATCTTTTTATCTATCAATCTATCTATCTATTTGTTTATTTATTTGTCAATGTATTTGTCTATCTTTCTATCTACCAATATTTTATCTATATGTTATCAATCTATATATCTATCTATCTATTTGTCTATCAATATGCCAATCAATAACTCAATCAATATGTAAATAAATATGTCTATCATTCTATCTATCTATATGTCTATCTATCTATCTATATATTTGTCTATCTATTAATTTATCTCTTTTTCTATATATATATATATCTATCTATCTATCGGTCTATATATTTGTGTATTTATCTATCAATCTATCCATCAATATATTTCTCAATATATCTTTCTATCTAACTATCTATCATTCTATTTTTGTATCTATATTTCTATCTATCTATCTATTTTCCTATCTATATGTCTATCAATCTATTTATCAATTTTTCTACCTATTCGTCTATCTATCAGTCTATCTATTTATCAATATATATACCTATATATCTATCTAATATTTTATTTATCTTTATTTCTATTTGTATATCTATATATCTATCATATTCTTTATCAATCTATTTATCTCTGTCTATCAATCTATCAATCAATCAGTCTTTCAATCTATCTAATAATATGTCTTTCAATCTATTAATTAAACTATTCATCTTTCTTTCTATCTATTTTTCTTTCTATCTATCTATCCATCTATATGTTTATCTGTCTCTCTGTCTATCTTTCAATCTATTAATCAAACTATCCATCTTTCTTTCTATCTATTTGTCTTTCTATCTATCTATCCATCTATATGTTTATCTGTCTCTCTGTCTATCTTTCAATCTATTAATCAAACTATCCATCTTTCTTTCTATCTATTTGTCTTTCTATCTATCTATCCATCTATATGTTTATCTATCTCTCTGTCTATCTTTCAATCTATCTATTTATATATCTTTCTATTTGTTTGTCTGTCACTCTATCTATCTATTTTTTATCTATTTGTTTATCTATATGGCTATCAATCTATCAATCTATCTATTTTTTTATCTTTCTATCTATCAATCTATATATCTATCTATTTATCTATCAAAATCTTTGTGAATCTATCTTTCTAACTACCTATCTTTTTTCTATCTATTTATATACCTATCTATTTATATATCTATCCATCATTTTTTTCTATCAATCTGTCTATCAAATTGTATTTTTTATTTGTCTATCTATCTATCTATATATTAGTCTATCTATCTATTTATTTTCTATCTATATACATGCTATCTATCTACTATATATTGTCTATTTCTGTATCAATCTAATAATTTGTATATTTTTTGTATATCTATCTATCAAGTTGTGAATGAATTTTTTTATCTATATGTCTATCTATTTGTCTATTTATCTATTTATCTATCTGTCTATCTATTTTTCTATCTATCTATCTATTTATCTATTTATCTATTTTTTTATCAATCTATCTATCGATTTTTAAATCTATCTATCAATCAATCAATCTATCTATCTATCTATCTTTTTATCTCTCTATAATTCTATTTATCAATCTATCTTTCTATCTAGCAATCCATTGTCTCTCCATCTGTTTATCTATCTCTTTGTTTGTATTTATATCTATTTGTCTATTTTTGTATCTCTTTATATGTCTATATGTCTATCTATCTATCTATCAGTTTATCATTCAATTTGTCTATATTTCTATTAGTCTATTAGTCTTTCAGTTTATCTATCTATCTTTCTTTCTATCTGTATATATGTCTAATTGTTTATCTGTGTATATGTCTATTTGTCTATCTATTTTCTATTTATATTACTATTTGTATATACCTCTATCTGTTTATCTATCTATCTATGTATCCGTATCTCTATCAATTTGTCTATCTATCTATCTATCTATTAGTCTATCTATCTATCTAGCTATTAGTTTATCTATTTATCTATCTATCTGCCTATTTGTCTATTTTTATATCTTTATATCTATCAATATATCTGTCTATCTATCTCTCAATCTATCTGTCAATCTATCTATTTATCTATCTATCTATCTGTCTATCTATCAATCTATCCATCTATCTATTTATATATCTATCTATCTGCATATCCATATATCTATATATCTATCTATCTATGAATCCATATTTAAATCTATCTATCAATCTATTTATAAAATTGTCTATCTATCTGTCTATATGTATGTTTGCTAGTCTATTTGTCTATCTATGTGTCTATTTGTCTACTTGCCTATTTGTCTATCTGTCTATCTGTGTACTAGTTTATTTGTCAATCTATCTATCTGTCTATCTGTGTACTAGTTTATTTGTCAATCTATCTATCTGTCTATCTATTTATCTATCTATCTGTCCTAAAATTTATCTAGTATTTTATCTATCCATCTATATTTCTATCTATCTAGTTGTTTATCTATCTATCTAACAATTAATATATTTGTTAGTCTGTCTATTTGTCTTTATGTTTATCTATCTGTCTATCTATCTAAAAATATGTCTATCTATTTATGTATCTATTTGTTTATCTATCTGACTATGTATATGTTATTTAATCTATCTATATGTCTATCAAACTATCTATTTATCTATCTATCTATCAATTTGTCTTTCAAATTGTTTATCAATCTGTCTATCAATCTATCTATCAATCTATCAGTCTATCTATCTTTCAATAAATCTATCTATCTTTTTGACTATATTTTTGGCTATCTATTTGTCTATCATTTGTCTATCTATTTGTCTTTCTATTTGTCCATCTATATGCCTATTTATTTATTTATCAATTTATCTATCTATCAATATAACTCCCTATCTACATGTTTATCTAAATGTCTTCCTATTTGTCTATCTACATGTCTATCTATATGTCTATCTATCTATCTTTCTATCTATCTATCTATGAATTTGCCAGTCTTTCTATTTATCTTTCTATCTACATTATAAGAAAATATCAGTTTAGCAATGGAAATTTAGCCAGGGAAAAATCCCTAGTTAAATATTCAGGGTTTAGCTAAAGAATAGCTAAGGATTTTTGATTTTATTTTGAAATAAATTTTATTGATGGATTAGGGATGGAAATGTTAGTAGATTTCTACATAAAGAAAACAAGGAAATTTAGCAACGGATATAGTGACAGAATATCACTAGCTAATTAGATCGAGACAAAATCTATCATTAATATTTTTGTAGAATTCCGTGCAAAGAAAAGCTTTAATTTAGTGATGGATTTAGTGAGATAATTTCTCTAGCTAATTAGATTTATGCAAAATCTATCGGTATATAATTATCAACGATTTTTTTTTCTATTTTATACTTTATTTCAAGTGATTATTTCTTAAATTTTATTTTTCATAAAATATATCCATTTAGCTAAAGTTTTTTCCCTAGCTATTTGCACTGGAGATAATTTCACACTCTAATCTTTAATGATTTAATTTTATTTTTAATTTATTATTTGTTTTAATAATTTATTTAATTTTGTATATTAAATGTATGACATTGTCTATAGCTGAGTAACCCTTGAAAGATACATTCTCCTCATAAAATTATAAAAATAGGATATCATAAATAATAATTTATAAATATATAAATACAAAAAAATGTATGATTATCGGACTAAGATAACTATTTTAATGAGTATAAAATTTTTAAAAAATTATACAAAAATTTTTCTAAATTTTTTATTTAAGAAACTTAAATATTTGTATTAAAATAAAATTAAATAATTAATTCTATCATTATAATAATTTGTATAGATAATTTTAAAAATAAATTAACATACATTAAAATTTCTACTAATAAAAAGTTAAAATAATTCATTGTATGATTAAATAAAAAATATTTACAAAAATACTTGAATTAACGAATAACCTAATAAATATTAATATTATTTTAAGTATAAAAATAAAATTTTATTATTATAGGAAACTTTTAAAAAAATATTTACAATTTTTGATTAAATTTAAAAGAAAATAAATTTATATTTAAATATAAATACATAGATATTTGCCCATACTAAAATTTATAAGAATTAATCAATTAAGTAATATTTTTACTATTAGCTTTTATTATTAAGTCTTTATTAAAATAATAAATATAATTTTTTTTAATAATCTTCTCACATTATGTAATTTTTAAATTTTTATAAATTATAAAGATATCTAATAATATGAAATTTTATGCCTTTAAAATTATTTCATATTGTCTTCATAAAAATTAATATGAATTCTTAAAAATTAATAACCATACAATATATATATTTATATATTTTTTTAACATAAAAAGTATTTATAATTCTTAGGAGAGTGGCTTGAAAACCAATAATCTTTTCATGTGTGCCTTGCTATATGAAGTTTATAAATTTTGTAGCCATGATTTTTTTTAGTTGGAAGACCAAGCATCTATTTTTTGAAATTGTTTATATATTTATTGTTTAATTTAATTAATAATTAAAAATTGTAAGGTGTTTTTTTTTTTCATTTGTGCCTTGCTACACACACATTAACATGTTGAAAATAATTTATTAAGTAAAAAAAAGATGAGTATTTATGTTTTATATATATTTATTGTTAATTAAATGTTTTGATAATTAAAATTTTAAACATTTATGGAATTTTAATACTTATAAAAAACTGTATCTTAATTTTGCAAAGACAACTCTATGTCTCTAACTAATGCCATCCAACTCTCACTCTCGACATGGATAAATCAAAATGAAACTTAATAGTGGAAGCGATTTCCTTCAGCAGTGAGTTTATTATCAATTTGAGGTACACTTTCTACTCTAATATAATCATCATCTGCAAGCATTTTAGAAATACGAGATAGCTGATCACAAGGGAGAACTATCAAAGATATCATGCCAATCGTGCTTCCTCAATCTTCTTTAAGAAGTTTTATGCATAGCTTCATCTTCCATATCTTAATACCTTCTTCAACTTCACAACCACCCACCATTGGAATGCAATATATGACAAGAACGATAGCATATATTCATTCCGGTAAGCACCATGTAATATCTTCTCATCAAATTTTGAATTTGTTACGTCTCCACTTTATTACATTGTTAGAGGAAAGTCAATCCCAAGCAATCATATTTTTGAGTACCTATGAGAAGTGATTTACCTGGTATGAACCATTGAGGCACAAGGATATCAATAAGTAGAATAGAGAGACATAATCAAGCAATTCTTGAAAAGTTTGAGAGTTTCATTCGAACTTTTATTCATGAGTTATAATTTTTTGGGAAAAAAAGTAAGTCGAGTGGAAGACGTGCATGTTCCATGACACATGGCAGAAGCCAGGTGGCCTTGGAATCCCATGGTGGTGGCATGGTGCTTTTGGGAAGATGAGCAGGTTGTTGTCAGGCGGGTACTTTATGTTAAATTGGTTTTGATCAAGAGTATGCTCATCAAGTAAATCTCCTGATCATGATCAAATTATATAGGATCAACCAAATTTTTTATTCTTTATCAAGTTCTTGACTTGTGCTCAACTACTTCAGATCAACTTAACCTTTCTAACCTTTTTAAAAAGTATGTAATTCACGTAAAGATATCTCTATAGTTTTTCATATATTGTATCTTTAAATCATACAATATACTAGTAATCAAAATTATATTTGTGTTGAGTTACATAAACTATAATAATCAGTCAGTGATAATCTATATATCACGTCCAAATCCAATCAATTATATATTGTCATATAATTTTTTAGCAAGATTTCTTAAATGAACTCATGATTATTATTTAGTTCTTGTGAGTCAGTTACACATTGTTGGTCAATTCTGCTCCCAAGATTGTGATTCACTAGAAGAGAATAACAAAGAACAACAAACAATATATATTCCACAACCACAGTCCAACTACGATAGAATAAAAAAAAAGAGAAACCACATCAGGAAATGCACGAAATAACATGGTTCACTAGTCGGTCAACACGACTAGCTACATCCACTGAAAAATACTTATGTATTTATAGATTATAACCAAAATATACGTCCAGAATGTTTCATAGTTTATTAATTTTGTTTAAATTTTTTTTAACATTTTTTTGACTTTATATATACATATCTAGGCTGAAGAATTGGGTCGAGATCATACTTTTTATGAGATTTTCAGGTGGATGAATGTGAAGAAAGCCGATGGTTAGTTTGTTGACAAAAAGTCTTAGATTATTGCTTTAAGAATCTGTCATATTAATAAAATTATATAAAACTACATTAAATTTTAAAAGTAGTTTGGAATCCAAAAAATTAAATTTATTTTATGTAACTCTAGAAAAGTATTTTTTTCTATTTTTTCACGAGAACTCAAGGAGGAACGTATTAGTGCTACTTCTCAACAAGTTGAGGGTTCTATGGATCTTCAACCAATTGATTATGATCCTATCTATTTGGAGATGATAGGAGGTCATAAGAAGCAGTGAGTGTATGGCATCGACTCAAAGGGAGTGATATTTTATTATAGTAGTCGTGCTTCTAATTCATCTGTTATAGCAATGGTGGGTGAGTTGGTCGAATAATAAGTAATAGAAACAAATGAACATTTTGAAGATATGGAGACCAAAATTAAAGAGAATGATGTCTAGATTTCTCATTTGAAGGAAGAAATATGAAAAATGAAAGAAGAGAAGGATGAGCAGATTATTCATTTGAAGGAATAAATGCAAAAAATGAATGAAATGAATGAAGAGATGAAAGAAATGAATGATGAGATAATAAAAATTATGATTGTAATGCAACAGCAAATCTCTTATATGGAGTCACAGTTAGCAGCCTTGACGTGACAAATAGAATTCTGAGAACCAGTTGTGAAACCACATAGGAGAGGCTATCAAAAATGCACCAACTAATTATGAGGATGAATTTGTATCAGAATTATTCCTGGAATATTTTTAAATTTGTCAATGTGTAGCTAAACAGGATGAGACTTTTTTGGTGGTATCATATTTTCTTTATTTTAGTTTTGTTTTTTTCTTTGCCAAATAAGCTAACTTTGAAACTTTGCAGGACATCTGATATGAGACGCATAAATAAATTCTAATTCAAAGTCGCCAGACATTGTCATGATCCTTCCTATGGATGGGTTCTATCTTTATCGATCTCTATTGTATCAAAAGGAGGCTGAGCTATTATTATCTTCATTATTTCTGAAATAATTAATTTTTTTACTCTAAACATCATTGCTGGCCATCGTTTAGATATTTGTTGAAGTTGTATGACTATCAATATAGATTTATGTTTGTTCATATGTATAATGCTATTTTTATATATCTGTGAATATGTGTGTGTGTACCTGAATATTGTGGGTAGAGCTTTAGACTATTATAGGTATGTAAAAGGCTCGACTGATCAGCTTGGTGATGGGAACAACATGCTCGTTTCTGAAGTTGTGAGATGAATGAAAAAATTCTGGTCCAACACAAACCCAGGTTAGTTCTTGACAATATTATTTTGTGTAGATCTGCGTTGTCGCTGTTCAAATATGCGACTGCTTATTATTGGTGATTGATGGAATTAAATTGTTGAAATGTTAATAGCCATTATGATTGCTAATAAAATTCAATTAAATGTATTCATTTTGCTTGTTCTCCTTCTCTCACATGTACATAGTTTCATGGATGATGGCGAACTTAACATGAGGAACTATCAACTATAGCGATTACAAGCCATTTTTATAGGGGCATCTTGATCTGAAACTGATACCTAGCATGAGAGACTAGGACATGAAGCCTTTCTTACTAGGACGTGATCTTAACAACTTTATGATTAATGCCAAAAATTCATTCAATCCCCACGAATGTGTTGTGTCCAACACTTCTCTTGCAATGCAATACATGAGAGATGGTTGGATAAACTAGAGATATAAGTTATTGAAGTTTATGCCAACAATATGAAGTATAAATGGGATAATACTAATTTGTTGCAGTTTCATATCATCTGAGGTAGTGTGATTATATTTATGTGTGTATATATGTATGTATATACTATAGTATATATGTACATATATTCTTAGTATCATATATATTACAGTACATATGTACATATATACTTAGTATCATATATACTATAGTATATATGTAGATATACTAAGTATATTTGCACATAAAAAGTGCAGTATATATTAGATATAGACTACACTATTATATTTACATATATACTATAATATATAAGTATGTATATACTGTAGTATTATATGTACATCTATACGTAGTATATATGTACATACTAAATTTGATGCCATGATCAATAAGAAATTAGACTAGTTTTTTTATTCTATTAGAATTTGATTCTTGGATGATGATGCCACAAGAGAAAACTAGCAAATCAGATTAAAAATCTAATGCTGAAGGGACTGATTGAGCCAGAAAAAGCTGATCTCTTCTCTTAGATTATTGAAAGTGGAGTTGTTTCCTATTGCTTGTACAAGAATTCTGAACGATTTCTAGGAAGTACTTATGACATGTGTATTTTGCAGGTTCTATTTTTCTTTTCTTTATGGATTTTATGTTTATGATTCTCATCATTGCTAATAACTCCTTTTTTGCCGTTGCAATTGTGTAGGATTTTGAAGACTTAACTCCAAATATTCTTGCAAGAATGATTGAAACTCTAGAAGGTGGTGGCCTAGTTGTTTTACTTCTTCGAACCCTATCATCACTTGTGAGTTTGTGTACCATGGTCATGGTGAGTTACATTTCATTGATCATTATTTGCTTACACAAAAACATAATATGCATTCTTTGAACATTGAATTAGAATGTCTTTATTGTTCCTGACATGTTTAGGATGTTAATAAGAGATTTAGAATAGAGTCGCATTCTGAAATAGTTTCTCGATTCAATGAGAGGTTTCTCTTATATGTGCATATAAGAGAAATACTAGTATATCTGTTATATGTACATACTCAGTATATATGTTCGTATATACTATAGAATATACGTACATATATACTACAGTATATACGTACGTATATATTACAATATTTATGCACATATATACTACAGTATATACGTACGTATATATTACAATATTTATGCACATATATACTACAGTATATACGAACATATATTCTTTAGTATATACGTAGATATATACTAAAGTATATACGTACGTATATACTTTTGTATATATGTACATTTATACTCCATATATCTACTTGTATACTATAGTATATATGTATATATACTATAGTAATATATGTAACTAGTGAAATGCTAGTATATATGTACATATACATTATAGTATTTATGTACATATATACTGTAGTATTATGTATTTATCAAAACAAAACTTTTTTTATTTATTAATTTTGATTTGATTGACTGGTTTAATTTTCAAACAGAAATGGTACCACAATGTTCCCCATACAAAGGTTATAGAAGTGAAGAGATTTTTTACTAGATATGATGCCTCAAGACTAGGGCATCATTGTCGTGGTAGAAAGATGGTGATCAGAGGAGCTGAGGGAGAGAAAGCAACGTCAATTTCACAAATAGATTATACTTTATGCAATGTCAATAGATACTTTAATGAAAAATATGTAATACAATTTTGTTATGTTTTTGATTTAACTATGTAAAACAAGGGTGGCATAGATTGCTGTTATTCAAAATTATTATGAAAAACATATTTTCATCATCCTGTGTTGCACATGAGCATGGTGTAGTACTCCATTTTTCTATGTTCAAGTTACTTATTGATTTGTTGATGGTTACTACTACTGACGATGAGTCTCTATTTCATCTGCCAGTTCTTTTGTTAGCACGGCATCTTGGTCTTGGTGGGGCAGAGCAACACCCTTATAGGCCTTGGGACTGGGAGAAAGGTCTGGTTGTAGGGAGGCAAGATGTGAACTTTGATACGCCAAGCCTAGCTCCTGGCTTGTCTTCCAAGTTTTCCTCTAATAGTTTTCAAAGATATTTTTCTAAATTTAAATAATCTTTGCATTACTTATTTATGTTGATTGTGATGTTTTGTGTCATCTTTGTGAAGTAAAAATAAGATAATACTAATTTGTTGTAGTGTTGTGTCATTTGAGGCTATGTGATTATATATATGTACATATAATATTATAGTATATAAGTACATATTTACTACAGTACATATGTACGTATATACTAAATATATATGTATGTATTTACTATGTATATATGTAGATATATACTGAGTATATATGTATGTATATACTGAGGATATTTGTACATATATACTGAGTGTATATGTACAATTAATATTGTAGTATATATGTACATATATACTCAGTATACTTCATATATACTGCAGTATATGTACAAATATACTCAGTATATAAGTACAGATAATTTTGCAGTATTATATGTACATATATACTGAGTATCTATGTACTTAGTATATATGTACATAAAATATTGAGTATATAAGTACTGAGTATATATGAAAATATATACTGAGTATATATGTACATATAATACTATAGTATATATGTACATATAATACTATAGTATATATGTACATATATACTCAGTTTAAATGTACTTATAATACTGTAGTATATATGTACATATACTACAGTAATATATTTAACTTGTGAAATACTAGTATATATGTATATATACACTATAATATATGTGTACATATATACTACAATATTATATATTTATCTAAACCAAACTTTTTTTATTTATTTATTTTGATTTGATTGATTGATTTAAATTTCATACAAATAAGGTGCCACAATGTTCCCCATATGAAGATTGTAGAAGTGTAGGGATTTTTCACTAGACATGATATATAGCAAGTGATACAGCTTTGTCACAGTAGAAAGATGGTGACTGGAGGAGCTAGGAGAAAGAAAGCAATGTCAATTTCACAAAGAGATTATATATTATACATTATCATTAGATACATTGTTGAATAAGATATTATAAAATTTTGTTATGTTTTTGTTTTATCAATGTAAAATATTGTATCAGAATAATTTATAAACTGATTTTAATTTATGTTAATTATAAATTATCATTTATAGTTTTTGTTTTTATTCAAATTAATATAAAAACATAAAATAATTAAATTAAATTTTTTGAAATAAAAATAAAATAGTGAAAATAGTTTTGGAATGAAAATTGCTAGGTTTTTTTTTTTGCTAATTTAGCTACAGAATTTTTCCTTGCTAATTTAGATAGGGATTTATCCTTGCTAATTTAGCTAGGGAATTTTCTGAAGCTTAAATTAAGGTCAAAATTAGCTAGGGAAATTATTAATTTAGCTAGGTAACTTTTCATTGCTAAAAATTTTTAGCAAGGGGTTGTTTTTTTCATTAAATTTTAACTAGGGATTGTTTCCTTCGTTAATTTTTAGTGATGAGCACTTTAGCTTGGAAAAAGTTTCGTTGTTAATTTATCATTATATCCACTTTAGCAATGGAAAAATCTCATTTAGTTAGAGAATTTTTCCTAGCTATTTGGGATTTTTTGTGGTGATCTATGTTTATCTATATGTCTATCAATTTATCTATCTAAGTGTCTATCTATATGTCTGTCTATTTATCTATCTATCTATTTATCTATTTCTCTATCTATTTGTCTATCTAAATATTTATCTATATGTCTATCAATATGTTGGGAAATTGTGCTTCTATGATTATGATTGATAAGAAGAGAACAATAGAGAAACAACAACAAAAGATATAAATACAATCCATAACCACAATCTAACCATGGCAGAATCAAAAAATGAAACAAAACCACAAGAGAAACACACGAAATAACGTGGTTAACTAGTAGTTCAACATGACTAGCTACATTCAGTAGAAAATGGAACCTCTATTAGTATGCTATTGTTGGATTCTCGGCCTATTAATATTTTATTTCCTATACTTACATGAAAATATTAAAACATAAACATTTTAGTAATTCAAAATAGATAATCAAAAAAATGATATACAACACTATCTGTCTATTTATCTGTCTATCAAACTAGGTATCTACATGTCTATCTATCTCCCAATCTATTTATCTATTTATCTATCTATTTATCTAACTATCTGTCAATTTTTTTTATCAATCTGTCTATCTATTTGTTGATCTAAGTGTCTATCTATTTGTCTATTTATCTATCTATCTATTTGTCTATATATATATCTGTCAATATATCTGTGTATATAACTATCTATAAATCTATATGTCTAATTATCTAACAATCTATCTATAAATATGTATATGAATATGTATATAAAAGCATCTATTTATTGGTCTATCAATTGTCTATCAAATTGTCTATCTATATGTGTATATATCTATCTATTTGTCTATCTATCTATCTATCTTTCTATCTGTCTATCTGTCATACTATCTATCTATCTATCTATCTATCGATATGTTTTCCAATCTATTTATCTATCTATTTATGTATATATCTATCTGTTTATTTATTTGTTTATCAATCAATCAATCTATCTATCTATATATTTGTATATTTTTCTATCTATCTATATATCTATCTGTATGTCTATATATTTGTCTATCTATTAGTATATGTATGTGTCTATCAATATGTCTATCTATATGACTATATATTTTTAGATTTATCTATTTATCTATCTATCCGTCTTTTTATCCATCTGTCTATCTATCAATCAATCTGTCTATCTATTTGTTTATTTATCTGTCTACATATCTAACAACCTATCTATATATCTATATTTATGTATATCTATCTATCTATATGTCTATCTATATATCTATCCATTAGTCTATCTATCTATCTATTTATCTATTTATCTATGTAACAATCTATATTTCTATTTTCTATCTATATACTTGTCTATATGTCTATGTATATATCTATCAATATATCTATCTATATATCTGTCTATTAATTTGTATATCTGAATGTCTATATATATATATGTATATATAGTTGTCTATCTATTAGTCTATCTATTTATGTATATATATTTTATCTATCTATTTATTTATCAATCTTTCTATCTATTTATCTATAAATCTATCTATAAATCTATCTATAAATCTGACTTATCAATCTGTCTATCAAATTGTCTATCTATCTATCTATCTTTCTTTCTATCAATCGACCTATTTATCAAAATATCTAAATATGTGTTCTACAATCTATCTATCTATCTATTTGTTTGTTTGATTATATATCTGTCAATATATCTTTTTATCTATATACCTAATAATCTATCTATCTATTTGTCTATATACATATCTCTCGATCTATAAATCTATAAATCTATATATTTATATAGCTGTCTATCTATCTATATATCAAAATATCTATCTATATATCAATTTGTCTTACTATCAATATATCTATCTATGTATATGTCTATCTATCTATCTGTTAGTCAATCTGTTTATCTTTCTATCAATCTATCTATAAATTTGTCTATATATCTATTTATCTATCTATAAATAAATAAATAAATAAATATATATATATATATATCTATCTATCTATCTAATTATTTATTCATCTATCTATATATCTATTTATCTATGTATATGTCTATCTGTATATCTATCTATCTTTCTATCTAACTATTTATCTATCTATATATCTATATGACTGTCTTTCAATCTATCTATATATCTAACTATCTGTCTATTTACATTTCTATTTAAGTGTCTATCTATCTTTTTATCTATCAATATATTTGTCTATCTATAAGTTAATCTATCTGTCTATCTATCTGTTTATCTATCCATCAATCTGCCTATCAATATGTTTATCAATATGACTATCAATCTATTTATCAATTTTTTTATCAATGTTTCAATCAATCTATCTGTCAATCTATATATAAATCTGTCTATCAATCTTTCAATCAATTTTCCTAACTATCTATCTATTTATTTATATATCTATCTAACTTTCTGTCTATCTATTTGTCTATCTATTTGTCTATTAATCTATCTATCTATCTGTCTATCTATATATCTAACTATCTATCTATCTAACTATCTATCTTTCAATCTATCTTTCAATATATCTATCAATATATCTGTCGGTCGGTCTATTAGTCTCTCAATCTTTATTTCCTACTATATTCTTTACTATCTATCTATTAATTTGTTTGTTTGTTTATCTATCTGTCAATTTATCTGTCTATCTATTTATTAAATAATATGTCTATCAATTTGTCTATTTGTCTATCTATATACCTATCTATCTATCTATATATATATGTTTATCTATCTATCTATATATTTATCTATCGTTATATCAATATATCTATCTATGTATATATCTATCTATCTCACTATAAGTCTATATATAAATCTATTTATTTATTTGTCTAACTATCTATCTATCAATCTATATATTTATCTGTCTATCAATCTATCTATCAATCTATATATTTATCTATCTTTCAATCTTTTTGCCTATCTTTATGTCTATCTATCTATCTATGTATCTATCTATCTTTTTATCTGTCTATCTATCTATTTCTTTATCTATATATCTAATAATCTATCAATGTGTATATCTATCTATCTATTTATTTGTTTGTCTATCTATCTCTCTATCTATTTTATATTTATCTTTCTAATTATCTGTTTGTAAATCTACCTATCTATCTATCTATCTGACTATAAATTTTTCTATTAATTTATTTATAAACCTGCCAATCAATATGTCAATCAATCTGTCTATTAATCTATCTATTAATATGTGTATCAATGAATCAATCTTTCTGTTTGTCTATTTATCTCTCTATATTTCAATCTCATTTTATATATAACTATCAATCAATCTGTCTTTCTATCTATCTTTCTATCTATCTATTTATCTATTTGTCTATCTATCTATTTATATATTTTTCAATATATCTACTTATATATATATATATATCTATCTATTTTTATGTTTATATATCTAATTTTCTATTTATTTATCTATCTATCTGTGTGTCTATTTGACTTTCTATCTATTTATTTGTCAATCTATCTATCTATCTTTCTATCTGTCTATCTATCTATCTATCTGCCTATTTATCTATCTATCTGTCTATCTATTTATCAATCTATCTAGTCGTATATCTATCTGTCTATCTATATGTGTATCTATTTATATAAAATTCTTTATAACAATCAATATATCAATCTGTATATCAATCTGCCTATTTATCTATCTATCTGTCTATCTATTTATCAATCTATCTAGTCGTATATCTATCTATCTATCTATATGTGTATCTATTTATATAAAATTCTTTATAACAATCAATATATCAATCTGTATATCAATCTGCCTATTAGATTGTATATATATATTGATCAATTTATATGCCTGTCTACCTGTCTATCTATCTATCTATATATCTGTCTATCTATAATACTATCTTTCTGTCGATCTATCTATCTATTTGTTTTTCTATTTATCTATGTGTCTATATATCTATCTAATAATCTATCTATCTAATTGTATATATATCTATCTATCTCTCTATATATTTATATATCTATATGTTTATCAATATATCTATATATTTATTTGTCTATCTTTCTATATATCTAGCTATCTATCTATCTATCTATCTATCTGTGTGTGTGTGTGTGTGTATATATCTATCTATATATCTTTCTATCAATCAATCAATCTATTTGTATATCTATATGTTAATCGATTTGTTTATCTATTGGTCTTTGAATCTATCTATAAATCAATCTTTATATATATATATATATATATATATCTCTCTCTCTCTATATATCTATTTGTTTATCTATATGTATATTTATCTATCTATGTATCTATTTATCTAACTATATGTCAGTCTATCTATCTTTCTATTTATCTATTTAATAATCTATAAATGTGTCTATCTGTCTATCTTTCTATCTATCTACCTATCTTTATTTCTATCTATCTAACAATATATCTGTCTATTAATCTATTTATATATCTGTTTATCAATCAATCAATCTATTCATCTATCAATCTGTATATCTATCTGTCTATCAATATATCTATCAATCTGTCAATCTGTCTGTTTATCAATTTGTATATCAATCTATTTATCAATATATCAATCAATCAATCAATTAATATGTCTATCTATTTGTATGTCAATCTTTTTATCTATATGTATATATGACCATCTATCTATCTTTCTATTAATCTATCTATTTTCTATATATCTATCAATTTATTAATCTATCTGTCTATATATCTATCTCTCTATCTATCTATCTATATATTTGGATATTTATATATGTATCTATCTATAAATAAATCTATTTATTTGTCTTTCTTTTTATCTATCTATTTGTGTGTTTATCTATGTGTCTATCTATCTATCTATTTTTCTATCTATCTATCTGTCTATCTATCTATCTATCTATTTCTCTATTTATATATCTATCTACCTTAAATCTACTTATCAATCTATCCATCAATATGCTTATGAATCTATCTATCAATTGGTCTATCAATCTATCTACAAATCTATTTATTAATCTATATAATAATCTGTATATCAATCTGTATATCAATCTGTCGATCAATCTGTCTTATATCTATCTATCAATTTATCTATCAATCTGTATATAAATATGTCGATCAATCATTCAATATATCAATCAATCAATCTATCTATCTATCTATCTATCTATCTATCTGTATATCTATTTCTCTATATATCTGACTATCAATCTTTTTATCAATCTATCTATCAACTTATCTATCAATTTATCAATCAATCAATCTATCAATCTATCTATCAATCTATTAATCTTTCTATCTATTTGTCTATATATCTATATGTTTGTCTAACTATCTGTCTATATTTTGTCTATATATATGGCTATATGTATGTTTATCTATCTGTTTGTCTATCTATCAGTCTATATATTTTTCTGTATGTTGGTTGTCTATTTGTTGATCTGTCTATCTACTTTTATTATAATCTATCTACTATTTGTCTATATATCTATCTATCTATCAATTAATCTATCTATTATCTATCTAATTATCAATGAAACTATTGTTTTTCATCTATCTATTTATTTGACTATATATCAATATGTATATCTATATGTCTATCTAATTATCAATCTATCTACTATTTATCTATCCATCTATCTATATCTCTATCTTCTATCTATTTGTTAATCTATAATGCTATCTATCTGTGTATATATCTATCTATCTATCTGTCTATCAATCTATCTATTAATTTTTCTATCTATATCTCTATCAAAATATTTATTTATATGTCTATCAATTTGTCTATCCGTCTATATATCAATCAGTATATCTATCTATCTATTGAACATTTTATCTTTTTGTCTCTTTATATGTCTATTTATCTCTCTATCTATTATTCTATCTATCTATCTATGTGTTTATCTCTCTATCTTTCTATCAATCTATCTATCTGACTAACTACTTGATTATTTATTTGACTATCTATCTATCATTCTATGTATTTATTCTATCTTTTATATATGTCTAACTATTTGTCTATCTATTTGTTTATCTCTCTATCTATCAATCAATCAATCTATCTATCTATTTGTTAATTTTTCTATTTGTTAATCTTTCTATCAATTTATCTGTCTATCTATCTTTCGTTCTTTTTTCTTTTATTCTGTCTATCAATTTGTCTATCAATCTGTCTATCAATATATCTATTTATCTACCTTTCTATATATCTATATATCTGCGTGTCTATCTATGTATCTATATGTTAATCTATCTGTCAATATATATATATATATATATATATATATATATATATCAGTCTATGTGTCTATCTTTCTATCTGTGTAACTATCTATCAAATGTCTATTTATCTGTCTATATATCTATCTATCTATTTGTTTGTCAATCTGTCAATATATTAATCTATCAGTTTGTCAGTCTATATGTCTTTCTTTTTGAATATATGTCTATCAAGCTATTTATCAATCTACATATCTAGCTTTCTATCTATCTATATGTTAATCTATTTATCAATCTTTTTGTTTATCTGTCTATATGTCTATTTACTTTCTATCAATCTATCTTTCTAAATATCTTTATTTCTTTCTATCTTTCTATCTATCTATCTTTCTCTTCATCTCTATAGCTATCTATCTTTTTATCTTACTATCTTTTTAGCTATCTAACTCTCTATCTCTCTATCTTTTTATCTTTCATTCTCTTTATCTCTATATCTTCCTACCTTTAATTCTCTCGATCTCTTTAGCTTTTTACCTATATATTTCTCTACCTCACTATCTCTGTATCTTTCTATCTATATATCTTTATACCTCTCTATCTTTCTACCTAGCTAACTACCGACCTTAATACCTACCTACCTTCCTAGCTAGCTAGCTTCCAACCTAACGATATCTGTCTATCTTTCTATTTGTCTATCTATCTATCCTTCTATACGTCTACCTATATACCTATCTATTAGTCTATCTTTTCTATCTATTTCTCTATCTCTCTATCTCTTTATCAATATATATGTCTATCTGTCTATTTATCTAATTGTCTATCTATCATTCTATCTCTCTATTTATATTTCTATCTCTTTATCTATATAACAACCTATTTATCTATCTTTCTATCTTTCTATCTCTCAATCTTTCAATCTGTATATCTGACTATATGTCTATCTATCTATCAAATTATCTATCTATCTATCTACCTGTCTACCTATCTATTTGTCTACTTGTATATATGTCTATCTATATACATGTCTATATATCTATCTATCTATCTTTATGTCTATCTTTCTATCTATCAATCAGTTTATGTGTCTACTTGTCTATCTATCTGTCAATCTCACTATCTATCTATCACTTATCTTTCTATCTATATATATTTCTATATGACTATATGTATATATATATATATATATCTATCTTTCTTTCTTTTTATTTGTCTATGAATCTTTCTATTTGTCGACTTATATGTCTATCTAAAGGCTCTTTATATCTGTCTATGTTTCTATCTAACTAACTATCTATCAATTGATATATCTATCTATATGTCTATTTATCTGTCTATCTATCTAAGTGTCTATCTATCTATCAGTTCGTCTCTCAATCTAACTCTATGTTTGTCTATATGTCCATGTCTATATGTATGTCTGTCTATATTACTGTATGTCTATCAATATGTCTATTTGTCTATCTATTTGTCTATCTATCTATCTATATGGCTATCTATCTATCTTTTTATCTATATATCTATACTATCTATTTATATACCTTTGGGTGTATCTACCTGTCTATCTATTTGTGAATCAATCTATCTATTTGTCTATCTATTTATCTATCTATCTATCTATCTATCTATCTATATATCTATCTATTTATCTCTATATATATCTATCTATATATCTAACATCTATCTATATATCTAACATCTATCTATCTATCTATGTATATATATAACTATTTGTCTGTCTATCTATATCTCTATTTATTTTTGAATTTATGTGTCTATATATATGTCTATCAATTTGACTATCAATCTATCAATCTTCAATCAATCTGTCTATCAATCTATCTATTAAATTGTATATCTATCTATCTATCTATTAGTTATCTGTCTATCTGTTAGTCTTTAATCTATTAGTCTGCTAGTCTATATGTCTTTCTGTTTGTCTTTCTATCTAACTATCTATCTGTCTATAAATTTAGCTATTTATCTTTCTATATGTTTACTTGTCTATTTGTTTTATTGTCGATATGTCTATATGTCAATCTACTATCTATCAATCATTCATTCTATCTATATATCTTTATATATTTCTTTCTCTCTATCTATCTTTATATCTCTATTTCTCTCTATCTTTCTAACTTTCTATATCTTTATCTATCTATCTCCATATCTTTCTATCTCTCTATCACTCCATCTCATTAGCTCTCTACTTATCAATGTCTCTACCTCTTTATCTCTTTATCTTTCTATCTCCCAATTTTTTACCTCTTTATATCTCTTCCTACCTAACTAACAACATATATACCCACCTACCTTGCTAGCTACCAAAGTAACTAGCTATATCTCTATGAGTCTAATTATCTATATTTCTATATGTCTACGAGTCTTCTTATCTATTTGTCTATTTGTCTATCCAAATATCTCTTTATATCTTGGTCAATCTATATGTCAATCTGTCTATTAGTCTATCTGACTTTCTGTCTATAATTTTGTTTATCTATCTATCACACTTTCTCTCTATCTTTCTATCTATCTATTTGTCTATCTATCTATTTTTCTATCTATCAATCTATTTGTCTCTTTATCTATATGTCTATCAATATATATATATATATGTCTATCAATCATTATATCTATCTATATGTAATCTGTCGATCTATATTTTTGTATATTTATCTGTATATCTATCTATCTATCTTGTTATTTGTATATTTATCTATTTATATATCTGTCTATATATCTATCTTACTAACTCACTATCTATCTGTCTATCTATCTACCTATTTATATATCTAAATAACTAGCTATTTATCTATCTATTTATTTGTCTCTCTATTTATCTTTCTATCTTTATATATATATATATATATATATATCTCTATTTATCTATTTATCTATCTGTTTGTTTGTCTAAAAATTTTCTATCTACCTATTTATCTATATGTCAATCTTTATTATGTATCTATCTATTTGTCTATCAATCAATCTATTTGTCTATTAATCTATCTATTAAATTGTCTATCAATCTATCTATAAATCTATCTATCAATCTACCTATTACTTTGTTTATAAATTTGACTATTTATTTATCTATCTATATAACTATCAATCTATATGTCTATCTATTGGTCTATCAATCTATCTATCTATCAATCAAACTATTTATCTATTTATATATCTATCTATTTGTCTATCAATCTATCAATCAAAATATCTATCAATCTGTCTATCAATTTATTTATCAAATTGTTTATCTATCTGTTTGTCTATCTGTATGTCTGATTGACTATTTGTCTGTCCAACTATCTGTCTATCCATTTGTCTATCTATTTGTTTTTCTTTTTGTCTATCAATCTGTAAATGTGTCAGTGTGTTAGTTTATCAGTCAAAATGTCTATCTATATGTATGAATATCTATCTATCTATCTGTGTGTCTATCTGACTAGCTCTCTATCTATTTATATGTTTATATGGCTATATGTTTATCTATCTATCTTTGTGTCTATAAATCAATCTATCTATCAACTTGTTTATCAATCTATCTATAATTGTATTTAGCTATCTAATATCTATCTGTATATATATATATATATGTCTATCTATCTATCTATCTATTTAACTATTTATTTGTCTGTCTATTAGCCTATCTATCTATATATCTATCTATCAATCTATCTCTCTATCTATCTATATATACATATATCTATCTAATTATTTATCTTATATCTATCTACCTATCTATAAATAATCAATATATCTATATATCATGCTATCTATCAATCAATCTATCTATCTATCTATAAAATAATCTATCTATCTGTCTATTTGTTTATATATCTTTCTATCTATCTATCTATCTATTTGTCTATCTATGTGTGTATGTCCATCTGTATATCTACCTGCTTGACTATCGACATGCTTGATTATCTATCTATCTACATGTCTATTGATTTATTTATATATCTATCTATCTGTCTATCTATATATATAGATATCTATCAATCAATCTATCTATCTATATATTTATCTATATATCAATATATCTATTTATTTTTCTAACTATCTTTTTATCTATCTATCTAGGTATAAATCTATTTATATATCTATCTGTCTATCTATCTGACTATTCATCTATGTATCTTTATTTCAATCTATATATCACAATGTTTATGATTATGTCTATCAATATGTATATCAGAATGTCTATCATTTGTCTA
>JAREIK010000939.1:906284-1073784 GCA_029783825.1 Sapria himalayana
TATCATTATGTATATATATCTATCTATCTATATATCTTAATTTCTGTTATTATGTATGTCTGTCCTTCTATCTATCTATATATCTATCTGTATGTTTGTTATCTTTCTATCTGTATGTATGTTTGTATATCTACCAGCATGATTGTGTGCATGCCTGACAATTGATCTATCTGTTGGTCTATATATCTATCTATCTTTCTGTATGTATGTATGCCGATCTAACTATTTATTTCTTAGTATGTTTATATATCTATCTTTATATCTATATGTCTCTCTATCTTTCTATTAATCTTATATCAATTTATCTATCAATCTTTCTATCAATATGTCTATCTATCTATATATCTAATTGTCTATCTATCTATCTATAAATCTATATATATAATTATCTATCTATCTAGCTTTCTCTTTATCTATCTATATATCTATCTATTTATCTATTTGACTATCTATCTATCATTCTATCTTCATAATAATCTATCTATCTTTTTGTCTATATATTTGTCTATCTATCTATCTATCTATATTTCTATCTATATGTCTATCTATCTGTCTATCTATCTATCTGTCTATATATATTTCTATCTATATGTCTATCTATCTATCTATCTATCTATTTATCAAACTTATCTTTCTATCTTTTTATCAATTTTTCTATCAATCTTTATTTCAATCTATTTATCAATCTATCTATAAATTTCACTATCAATCTATCTATCTATCTAACTTTCTATTTATTTGTCAATCAATTTTTCTATCTATATGTCTATCTATTATCTATCTATGTATCTATATGTCTGAATATCTATCGGTCAATCTATCGATGTATCTATCTGTCTATAAATCTATCTATCTATCTTTCTTTCTTTCTATTAATCTGACAAACTTTCTATTTATCAATCTATCTATTAATTTATATCAATATATCAATGAATCTGTATATCAAACAATCTATCAATTTGTCTATCAATATAACTATTAAAATGTCTATCAATCGATCTAGCAATTTGTATATCAAACTATATATCAATTTGTCTATAAAATTGTCAATAAATCTGTCTATAAATATGTATGTCAATCTATCTATCTAACTAGTTTTCTATCTATTTATCAGTAAATCATCTTTCTTTCAATCTGTGTCTATCAATCTATTTATTAATCTGTCTATCAATCTGCCTATTAATTTTACTATTATCTGTGTATTAATATGACTAAGAATCTATCTATTAATCTTTCTATCAATCTATGTATTAATCTATATATTATTTTGTCGATCAATTTGTCAATTTATCTATCATCAACTTTCCTATCTATATGTCTATCTATCTTTCTATCTATTTAACTATTATCTATCTAACTATCTATTTATCAATCTATCTATCAATCTATCAATCTAACTATTTATCTTTCTTTATATCTATGTATCTTTCTATTTATCTATCTATCAATTGTCGATATACCTATCTATCATTCAATCTATCTATTTATCTATCAATCTATTTATCTATCTATCTATCTATCAGTCTATCTATCTATCTATCTTTTCTATCTGTATATCATCCTATCTTTCTATCAATTGATCTCTCAATCTTTCTAACTATCTGTGAATCTATCTATATGTTTAAATATCTATCTATCTATAATTCTATTTATATTTCTATCTATCAATCAATATATATGTCTATCTATCTATCTATCTATCTATCTATTTGTCTATCTATATCATCTATCTATTTGCCTATCTCTATCTATTTATCTATATATCAATCTGTCAATCAATCAATCAATCAATATATCTATTTATCTATCTAGCAATCTATCTATCTATATTTCTATCAATTTGTCTGTATATATATCTATGTATCTTTCTATCTTTCTATATGCTTGATTGTCTACATGTCTGATCAACTTTGTATCTATAAGTCTATCTATCTATCTATATATCTTTTTATCTTTTTATATGTCTATCTATTTGTCTAGCTATTTATCTATTTATCTGTCTATTGATCTTATTTGTCAATCAATTTATATATCTATATTTCTAATTCTTTATATATCTATTTGTCTATCTAACTATCCGTCTCTCTATAAATCTATCTATCTATCTAATTATATGTCTATATATCTTTATAACTATCTATCTTACAATCTCTCTATATAACTATTTATCTTTTTGTTTATCATTCTTTCTATCTATATTTCTTCTGTCTATCTATCTTTCTAATAATCTATCTATCTATTTATATATATATGTCTGTCTATCTATCTATCTATATATATATCTATGTGTTTATTTATTTATGTATATATTTATCTATCTGTCTATCTATGTTTTTGTCAATCTTTTTGTCTATATATTTGTCTATTTGTATATATATCTATTTATCAATCTATCTATCTACCTTTCTATTTGTCTATCTATTTAACTATCTATCTATCTATCTGTCTATCTATCTATCTATCTATCTATCTTTCTATCTATCTTTTTATCAATATATATTTGTATTTATATGTCTATCTATCTATTTGTCATTTAATAAGTCCATTAATGTATCTATGAATCTATCTATCAATTGGTCTATCAATCAATCTATCAATCTATGTAAAAATCTATCGATCAATATGTCAATCAATTGGTATATCAATCTATCTATCAAAATTTTTAATAATTTGTCTATCAATCTATCTATAAATATGTCTGTCTATCTATCTATATATATTTATACCTATATGTATGTCCTTCAGTCTATCTATCTGTCTATCTTTCTATCTATATGCCTATATATTTCTCTATCTAATTGTCTATTAGTCTTTCAATCTATCTGTCTTTCAATCTATCTATAAATCAATCAATCAATTTGTTTATTTATCTATCTATTTATTTCTCTATCTAATTGTTTATCTATTTATCTATATATCTATCTATCTTTTTGCCTATCAATTTGTCTATATAATTGTCAATCTGTCTATCTATCTAACTATATATCTATCTATCTTTCTTTCTTTCTGTCTATCTCTCTATCTAGCTATTTATCTAACTATATGTCTATCTATCTTGTCTATCTATCTTGACTATCAATCTCTCAATCTAACTGTCTATCCGTATCTCTATATATCTATATTGTCTATCTATCTATCTATCTGTATCTCTATATATCTATCTATTTATCTGTCCAATAACTTACATATCTATTAGATTACTTATCTGTATATCTATCTATCTATATGTCATTCATTATGTTTATCTATCTCTATATCAATCAATCTATTTATCTATCTATATATATATCTATCTATTGATTTGTCTATCAATCAATCTATCTGTCTAGCAATTTTTCTATTAATTTTTCTATTTATTTTTATATTAATTTATCAATCAATCTATATATCTATCTATCTAACGAATTTACTAACAATCTATCTATCTATTTATCTATCTTTATATAATTATTTCAATCTATTTATCTATCTATTTGTCTATTTAAGTATTTATCTATCTATCTGTCAAATTATATGTTTATCTGTTTGTCTACCTATATATCTATCTATCATTCTATATATTTTTCTATGTATTTGTCAAGAAATCTATCAATCTATCTATTTGTCTGTCTTTAATGTATCTATTAATTTATATATCTATCTTTTTATCTGTCTATTTGTTTTCTTGTTTGTTCGTCTGTCTCGCTTTCTACCTACTTGATTGTCTAGCACCCGAATTGTGTATATATGTCTATATGTATATTTGTCTTTCTTTCTATTTGTCTATCTATAGTCTATTTATCTATCTATATGTCTGTCTATATATCTATCTATCTTTCTTTCTATCTATATGTCTAACTATATGTTTGTTTGTCTATCTATATATTTATCTATCTATCTATTTGTCTGTCTATCAATTTTTCTATCTATATTTTTATCTATATATTTATCTATCTATTTGTTTATTTATATGTTTGTATATCTCTCTATCTAATTATCTATCTGTCTATCTAGCTAGCTATTTATCTATCTATCTATTTGTTTGTTTCTCTATTTGTCTAACTATCTATCAATATTTCTATCTAATTATCTATTTCTATCTATCTGTCAATTTATATTTATCTATTTGTGTTTCTATTTGTCTATATATCTTTCTCTTTCTACCTATCTCTTTGTCAATCCATATGTATATCATTTTTCTATATATGTGCCTATCTATTTGTCTATCTATCTATGAATCTATATATATCAATAAATTTCTCAATCTAACTATTTAATAGTTAGTATATCTATCCGTCCAACTATCTAGCAATCTATGTGTATAAGCCTATCTACCTACGTATCTATCTATTTATCAAACTCTATATCTATTTGTATATCAATCTGTATATCAAACTTACTATGAATCTATCTATAAATCTACCTATCAATCAATCTATTTGTCTATATATCCATCTCTTTATCTTGTTGTCTATCCATCTGTGTATTAATCTATCTATCTTTCTATTATCTATCTATCTCTCTATTAGTCTATCTATTTATCTAGATGTTTTTCTATCTATCTGTCTACCAATTTGTCTATCAATCTATCTATCAATCTATCTATCAACCTATCTATCAATCTGTCTATCAATCTATCAAATAATCCATCTATTAATTTGTCTATCAATCTATCAAACAATCCATCTATTAATCTGTCTATCAATTTATTTTTGAAAATGTCTATCAATCTATTTATTAATCTATCTATCTATTTGTATATCAATTTGTTTATCACTCTATCTATCAATCTTTCTATCATTCTATCTATAATAATAAATCTATCTGTCTGTCTATCTATCTTTATAAATATCTATCAATTTATCAATCAATTTATGTGTATATCAATATATCTATCTATCTATTTGTCTGTTTGTCTATCTATTAATCTATCTTTCTATATGACTATCTATCTATTTATCATTCTGTTTATCTATCTATCTATATATCAATCTTTCTATTAATATGTCAATCAATTTGTCTATCAATCTGTCTAACAATCTTTCTATCAATCTATTCTATGAATTTTTCTATCAATTTTTCTATCAATCTATATATCTTTCTATCTAACTTACTAATTATCTGTCAATATTTCTCTCCATCTATCTCTCTATCTCTTTATCTATATGTCTATCTATCTATCTATTGATATGTCTATCTATCCATCTATATATCTGTCTATCTATAAGTGTATTTATTTTTTTATCAATTTTTCAATCAATCAATCAATCTGTCTATCAAAAGGTCTATCAAAATGTCTATCAAAATGTTTTTTTGTCTATCTATTTCTGTATAAATCTATCTATCAATCTCTCTATCAATTTGTTTCTAAATCTATATTCCAATCTTTCTATAAATCTATTTATCAATATTATCTTTCAATCATTATATTAATTTATTTATCAATATATCTATCAAACAATTATTCTATATGTCAACCAATCTATCTATCTATTTATTTGTCTATCTTTTTATCTTTCTATATATTTATCTGTCTATCTATTTATATATAAATTTATTTATCTATTTATCTATTTTTTTATCTATCTATCTAACTATCTGTATATCTATTTATGTATCTATCTATCTATCTATCACTCTGTCTATCTATCTGTCTATCTATCTATCTATCTATCTATCGATCTATCAATATGTATGGCTATCTATCTATATATCAATTTATCTATCTATCTAACTATTTTTCTTTTTATTTATCTATCATTCTATCTATCTATGTATTTATATATCTATCTGTATGTCTATCAATCTATCTATTTTTATAACATTCTGTCTATCTATCTATATATCTATATCTTTTATTATTTATTTATCTATCTATCTATCTATCTAATTTTTTATCTATATTTCTATGAGTCTATCTATCTATTTCTCTAATTATTTGTCTATGTTTGTGTCTATCTATCTATTTATCTATATGTTTGTCTGTCTATCTATGTGTTTGTCACTTAATCTATCTTTCTATTAGTATATCTGTCTGACTGATTAATTGTCTATATGACTATCTATTTGTATGCTTGACAATTTGTTTGTCTGTCTATCTATCCATATGTGTATCAAACTGTAATCTATTAGTCTATCTATCTATTTATCTATCTATATATCTATCTATTTATCTTTATATCTATGTGTCTATCTATCTAACTATTTGTTTGTTTTTCTATATGTCAATCTATTTTTCAATGTATTTGTATGTTATCTCTCTATCAATCCATTAATCTTTTTATCTATCTATCTATTTATGTGTTAATCTATCTATATATTTAAATGTAAATCTATATACTTTTCAATCTATTTATCTATCTATCTGTGTGTCTGTCTATCTATCTGTCTATTTATCAATCAATTTATCTGTCTATTTTTTATCAATCTATCTATCCATCTATATGTCAATCTATCTGTCTATCTGACTATCTATATGTCTTTCTATCTGTAGATATATCTATCTTTATATCTGCCTAATATTTTATCTAGCTTTCTAGCTATCTTTATGTTTATCTATATGTTTATGGGTCTATATATCTATAAGTCTATATATATATATATATATATATATCTATTTAAATATCTATCTATCTATCATTCTGTTTATCAATCTTTATATTAATCTGTTTATCAATTTGTCTATAAATATATAGCTGTATATGTAATTTGTTTTTACTTAATAATCTGTTTTAATATTTTCATGTAAGTGCAGGAAAGGAAATATTAAAAGCCTAGGGATGCAGCAGTAGCACAATAACGGAGGTCCCGCTGACCGGTCAGCGGGCCGAAATTTTTGGAGCAGAGCCTGGCCCGTTCCATGATCCGACCCGCTTCGGTTAAATGAACCGGATGTTTATTTTTGTATAAAATGATTTGTATTTATTTTTTTTGGGCGGCTATTTTTTGACCCGGTTGAACTGTTCATCATCTCTTCTCCTCTCTCTGCGTGATTTCACGACTGCTTCGTGCTGCATACTGTAAGACATTCTATTTCTTGGTTTTAATCTGTAATGCATAAGTATTTTCTGGTGGAGGTAGCTAGTCGTACTGAGTGACTAGGGAACTACGTTATTTCTGTGTTGATTTCTCGTTTTGATTCTGTCATGGATGCTTGTGGATTGGGATATATATATATATATATATATTGCTTGTTTCTATGTTTTCTGTTGTTTTCTGTTCTTAATCTCACTACCAGTGGAAGCACGATTGCCCAACATATATCTATCAATTTGTCTATTAATTCATCTATCAATATATCTATTTATCTATCTATCTGCCGATATGTTTATCTATATGTCAATTTATCTATCTGTATATCTATCTGTTTATCTATTTTTTTATCAATCTATCTATTAATCTGTCTATCAATCTGTCTATTTATCTATCTATCAATCTATCTATCAATCCATCAATCAATCTATCAATAAACATGTCTATAAATATGTCTATAAATTTATCTATCAATATGTTTATAAATCTATATATCAATCTATCTATCATTTAATTAATCAATCTATATATCTATCTATTAGTCTATCTATTAGTCTATCTATTAGTCTATCTATCTATCTATCAAATTGAATATTTATCAGTCTTTCAATAAGTATATGAATCTATTTAGTTTATCAATTTCAATCAATCAATCAATCAATCAATCAATCAATCAATTTATCTATAAATCTATCTATCTATCTATTTTCTATTTGTCTATCTATTTATCTATTTATTATCTATATATTTGTATATCTATCTATATATCTATCTATCTATCTATCTATCATAATGTCTATCTAAATATCTATCAATTTATTTTTCTATCTATCTGTCTATCTATATATCTATCTATCTATATATCTATCTATCTATTATTTGGCTATCTATCTATCTATCTATATTTCATTCTAATTGTTTATAAATATATCTATCAATCTATTTATCAATATGACTATCAGTCTATATTTCAATCTATCAATAAATATATCTATCATTGTGTCTATCAATAAATCTATATATCTATTTGTCTATGTATCTATGTATTTATCTAACTATCTATATATTTATCTATATGTTTATCTATCTGTCTATCAATCTATCAATATTTCTATCAAAGTATATATCTATATGTCTATTTCTATTTATCTATATATTTATTAATCTATCATTAATCTATCTATCAATCTAACTATATTTCAATTTATTTATTTGTCTATCTGTCTATCTATCAATCAATCTATCAATCAATTAATCAATTTTGTCTATAAATCTATATACCAATCTTTCTATCTTTCTCCCTATCAATCAATCTGTTTATCTATTTATTTATCTGTATATCTATCTATCTAACTATATGTATATCTATCTATTTATCTATCTAACTTTTATCTATCTATCTATCTATGTATCAATTTATTTATCTATTTACCATTATATATTTCTATCTATCTATTTGTCTATCTATCTGTCTATGTATCTATTTATCTTTCTTTCTGTTTATGTTAATATCACCATATCTCTCTATTGATCTATCTATCTATCTTTATGTATGTGTCTGTCTATGTATCTTTCTATCTATCAGTATATTTAATCTACTTATCTATTTGTCTACCTATCTATCTCTATGTTTGTCTATCTATTTATCTATCAATCTATCGATCTATCTATCTAACTATCTATCTATCCGTTTGTCTGTTTATTTGTCTGTCTATGTATCTATCTATCTATTAGTTTGTTTGCATGTCTCTCTTTCTATCTATCTATCTACATGTATATCTATTTGATTAAATATCTATCTGTTTGTCTGTCTATCTATCTATCTTTATGTATATCTATCTATTTATCTATCTATATATCTATCTATCTATATTTCTATCTATATTTCTATCTATCTTAATATCTATCTATCTATTTGTTTATATATCTGTCTATCAATCCATCTATGTATTTGTCTATCTATCTAAGTCTATTTATCTATATATCTGTTTATTTGGCTATCTATCTATATATCTGTCTATCTATTTGTCTACCTATCTCTCCAATTATCTGCATACCTGAATGTCTATCTGTCTGTCTGTGTGTCAGTATGAATGTCTTCAAACTATTTGTTTATCTATATGTATATAAATTTGTGTATCTATCTGTATGTCTATCTATCTATCTATCTATATATCTGGCTATCTATCTAATTATATAACTATCTATATATCTTTCTATCTAACTAACTATCTTTCTTTCTATCAATCTTTTTATCTATATCTTTATCTATCTATCTATTTATATACCTATCTTTTTGTCTATCTATCTATCTATTTATCTTTCTATCTATCTATCTATTTCTCTAATAATCTATCGATCTATATGTATATCTATCATTCTATCTAGAAATCAATTAATCTTTCTATCTATCTTTCTATCTATATATCAATCTCTTTATCTGTATATTTGTCTATCTATCTATTTAGTAGCTATCTATATATCTATTTCTATAATAATCTATCGATCTATCTATCTATCTATATGTTTATATATCATTCTTTCGATCAATCTATCTCTCTATTTGTCTATCGATCTGTCTATTAATCTATCTAACAATTTGCTTATCAATTAGTCTATCTGCCAGTCTATTAATCTATCAATTAATCTGTGTATTAAACTATCTATCTATCTAACTATCTATTTGTTTATCTAAATGTCTTTTTATCTGTTTATCTATTTGTCTATTAGTTTGTTTGTCTTTTTATCTGCCTGCCTACCTGATTAATTGTCTACCTTCCTGAAGTCTAAAAATCACTCCATATGTCTATCTATCTGTCTATCTTTATATCTCTCTATCTGTTTGTCTATCTGGTTGTATATCTATATGTTTATCTTTCAATCTCTCTATCAATCTATATTTCAATCTATATATCAATCTGTCTATCAATCTATATATATATATATCTTTTTATATGTCTATTTATCTATCTATCTATTAATATCTATCTGACTATATATATATATATATATATATATATATATATATATATATATATATATATATCTATGTAACTATTTATCATTCTATCTATCTGTCTATCAATCTGTGTATCAATCTGTCTATCAAATAGTATATCAATTTGTGTATTAATCTATCTATCAAACTATCTATATGTCTATTTTTCTATTTGTCTATCTATTTGCCTGTCTATTTGTTTTTCTATCTATTTATTTATCTATCTATTTGTCTACCTACCTGATTGACTTTCTACCTTTCTGACTCTCAATGTATCTTTCTAATTGTTTATCTATTTATCTGTCGTCTATATATTTGTTTGTTTATATCTTCTATCTAGCTATCTATCTGTCTGTCTGTCTATCTATCTGTCTATTTGTCTATTTTAATATCTATCTATCAGTTTATCTGTCTGCTTGTCTATCAATCTTTATATCTATTTATCTATCATTCTTTCTTTATTTTAATTTATATGTCTATTTATCTGTCTATCTATTTGTCTATCTATCTCTTAATCAATCTATTTTTATATCTTCTTATATATTTCTATATCTATCTGACAATCAATTTGTCAATATATTTGTTTATCAATCTGTCTATCTATCTATCTATCTATCTTTTTGTATGAATATCTTTTGTTTGTTTGTGTCTTTATTTATCTGTCTGTCTATTTGTCTACCTGTCTCCCTGACTATCTACCTGACATACTATCTTTCTGTTTGTTTTTGTGTTTGTCTTAATGTCTATCTATCTATTTATCTGTCTGTTTTTTTATCTATTTGTCTCTATCTATCAGTGTGTATTTCTATATGTGTGTCTATTTGACTGTCTATCTATCTGTCTATCTCTCTGTCTATACATCTATCCATCTTTTTTCTATTATTTGTCTATCTATTTGTCTATCTTGTTTCTATCTATCCCTGTATCTATATATTTATATATCTATCTATATATCTGTATATCTATCTGTCTGTCTGTTTGTCTATCTATCTATCTTTTTATCTTTTTGTCTATTTATTTATCTATCTATCTATCTATATATCGATCTTTTTATCTATGTATATATCTATCTATCTATCTATCAATCTATTTGTCTATATGTCTATTTATCGATCTATTTATCTATATGTCTATCTATTTATCTATTTATTTATCTATCTATCTATGTCTCTATATATCAATGTATGTATGTATCTTAGTGTATATATATATATATATATATCTATCTATCTATCTGTCTATCTATCTATCTTTCTTTCTTTCTTTCAATATATGTATCTACCTATTTGTCTATTCATCTATCTATCTAACTTACTAACTATATATCTATCTATTTATTTATCTCTCTATCTATTAGTCTATCTATTAGTCTATCTAACGTTTATCTTTCTATCTATTTATCTATCTATTTGTTTATCTATCTATTTATCTATCTATCTATTTATCTATCTATCTATTAACTAATCTATCTATCTATCTGTTTATCTACCTATATGTCTCTATTTGTTTATATTTTGTATATCTATCTATCTATCAATATGTCTATTTCACTATAATAAAATATTTGTTTAGCTATGGAAATTTAGCTAGAGAAATAATCCCTAGCTAATTAATGAGGGATTAGCTAGAGAATAGCAAGAGAAGTTTGATTTTACATTAAATTACAATTTTTTGATGAATTTGTGATGGATTAGAGTTAGAAATTTTAGATTTAAAAATGTCTCTAACTAATATTATCCTAAATTTTAATGCAAAGATTGGTGGGTATATTAGCAATGACTTAAGAGATGGATTTCTCCTAGCTAATTAGTTGGATACAAATCCCTCGTTAAATAATATTCTGAAATTTTTTTTATGATTTTATATTTAATTGCCAGTGATTATTCTTATAATGATATTTTTTACAAAATATATGAGTTTAGCTATGAATATTACTCTAGCTATTTGGGCTAGTGATAATTTTTATTGCTAATCTTTAATGATTTAAATTTTTTTATATATTATTTATTTTAATATTTTGTGTAATTTTTTATATTAAATATATGCCATGTATATGGATGAGCAAACCTTGAAAGACACATTCTTCCCATATAATTATAAAAATAAGATATTATAAATAAATAATTTCAAAAATATATAAATACAAATAAAAATTTATATTAATAAAGATTAAAATAACTATTTTTTATGATTATAAAATTTTTAAAAAATTATACAAAATATTTTTCCAAAAAATTTAATTATGTTATTTAAATATTTGTATTAAATAAACATTAAATAATTAATTATATAATTAATCATTTTAAAGATATTTTAATTAATAAATGAACATACATAAAAATTAATACTAATAAAAAGCTAAAATATTTAATTGTATGATTAAATAAAAAAAATTATAAAAATACCTGAATTAATGAATAAACAAGTAAATATTTATATTATTTAATATAAAAATAAAATTTTATGTTTATATAAATCTTTTAAAAAAATATTTACTAAAAGATTTAAAATTTTTGAATTATAAAAAAAATTTTAATTTTTCATAAAATTTAAAAGAAAATAAACTTATATTTAAAGATGAATACATAGATGTTTTAATTACATCAAAATAATTTTGATGATTTAAAAAATAAATATATTAGTGTAGTTATTAAAAGAATACTTCAAGTTTTTTTTAGAATTTCAAAAGAGTTATTTAAAATATTACTAATAAAATTTTGTCCTAAAAACACATAAAATTATTTTTAGCCCTATAAACACTTTTGAAAATTACTACCAAACTGACCCTAAGTTGATTTGAATTCAAGTTTTATTTCACTACTAGAAAATATCAATTTAGCTAGAAAAAATTAGCTAGGGATCAATCCCTAGCTAATTTGCAAGGAATTAGCTAGAGAATAGCAAGGAATTGATGATTTTTTAATGGAAAAAAAAATAGCAACGGATTAGTGACGGAATAGAGAGAAATTTTCTAAAATTCTGCTAAAGAAAAGTGGGGATTTTAATGACGGATATAGCGATGAAAAATTTTTGGAACTTCCATTCATGAAATGTAGGGATTTTAGCGACGGATTTAGCGACGGATTAGTAACGAAAAAATATACTTAACTTCTGTTCAAGAAAAGTGGAGATTTTAGCGATGGATTTATCGACTAATTAGCAACGAAAAATTTTCGTAATTTTTCTTCAAGAAAAGCGGATATTTTAGCAAAGGATATTGCGACAAAATATCCCTCGCTAATAAAAGCTTGAAATTCGTAACGGATTTAGCGACGGATTTTTTCTAGCTAATTTTTAGCGATGGATTTAGCAACGGAATTTCCCTTTCTAATAAAATTATTCATTTAGCGACGGATTTAGTGATGTATTTTCCCTTACTAATAAAATCTTTGATTTAGCGATGGATTTTCCCCCGCTAATAAAATCCATGATTTAGTGACAGATTTAGCAACTGACTTTCCCTTGCCAATAAAATCCTTGATTAAGTGATGGATTTAGCGATGAATTTTCCATTACTATTAAAATTAGTAATTTAGTTACGGATTTAGCAACGGATTTTTACTAGCTAATAGAATCCTTAATTTACCTACGGATTTAGCGACGAATTTTCTCTGGCTAATAAAATTTATATTTTAGCTATGGATATAGCGAGCGAATATCCCTAGCTAATAAAATCCATAAATTAGTGACGAAGCTAGCGATTAAATTTTCGTAGAAAATAAAATCCTTAATTTTGCGACGGATTTAGGGACGGAATTTCTCTAGCTTATAAAATTTTTAATTTAGCTACGGATTTAGCGATTGATTTTTTCAAGCTAATAAAATCCGTAATATAGAGATGAATTTTCCCTAGCTTATAAAATCCATAATTTAGCTACTGATTTAGCGACGATATTTTCCTAGCCAATATTTAATAATATAATTATTTTTATTTATTATTTATTTTAATATTTTATTTAATTTTGTTTATGGAATTTATGCTATTGGTCTATAGATGAGCAATCCTTGAAACACACATTCTTCTTGTAAAATCAAAAAAAAATAATATTATAAATAATTAATTTAAAATATATAAAAATACAAAAAATTTATATTAATAAGGACTATAATAACTATTTTTATGATGTATTAATTTTTTTTTAAATTATACAAACAATTTTTATCAAATTTTTAATAAAGAAACTAAATAATTTAAATTAAAGTAACATTAAATAATTAATTTAAAAAGTATAATAATTTTTTCGATAATTTAAAATTTAAATTAACATACATTTAAATTTCTACTAATTTAAATGTAAATTAATTCATTGAATGATAAAATAGAAAATATTTTTAAAAATATCTGAATTGAAGAATAAACTAGTGAATATTAATATTATTATATATATTAGAAAAATTAAATGAAATAATACAAATCTTGAAAATCTTAAAATAAAATAAAAATATAATTTTTTTAAATAAAGTTAAAAAAATAATAATTATTATAAATAAATATATAGAATCTTATTCCTACTAAAATTTATAAAAATTAAACAATTGAGTAATATTTTTACAATTAGTTTTTAACATTAAGTTTTTAATAAAATAAATAATATTATTATTTTTTAATTATCTTCTCACTTTAAGTAATTTTTTGAATTTTAAAAATTATAAAGTATATCAAATAATATGAAAATTTGTGCGTTTAAAATTATTTCATATTATCTTCGTAAGAATTAATATGAATTCTTAAAAATTTATAACCATAAAATATAAATTTTTATATATTTTTCAACATTAAATTGTATTTTATAACTTTTAGGCGAGTGGCTAGAAGAAAAATCATCTTTTCATTTATATATTATTATTGAAGTTTGTTAATTTCATACCTATTTGATATTTTTTTAAAGCAATACATATTTTTTTATTGTTTATATATTTATTGTTTAATTAATATTATAATAAAAAATTGTAAGTTATTTGTTTTTCATTTGTACCTTGATACATGCACATTAATTTTGTTGAAAATATTTTGATAGTAAATAAAATTAATGAGTATTTTTTTATTTTATAAATATATTGTTTATTTAATGTTTTAATAATTAAAAATATAAATATTAATTAAAAATATACATTCTCTCTCTCTCTCTCGACTTGACGCATCTCTAATAGTAACAGAGCCGGATTCCTCCTCATTTCCTCATTATCTCTTGATGTCGATTCAACTAAAATTAATTCAAGGTTTAAGTTTTAATTTGTTATTGATTTGAAGTACATTTATACATTTATTATTCATCGATTATCTTGGATTGCTTAATTGAAGAGTAAGCATTTTTATTCTGTTTTTTTGTTTCCGAATTTCTTCTTTGATCATCATGGTATACTTGGATTTCATATATAAACTTATTCGTATACATGCTTAATGTATTTGTGATATAATACGTTGTCATTGTGTGGATTTTGATGGCGACCCTATACAAAAACAATATATAAACAGTATATATACTTAGGTTTGCCGACTTGATATCTACAAAAATCGTATACATCAATATGCATGTGTATTTTATACATAACTAGTATACATACTTAGGTATGCTAACTTGATATCTACAAATATAGTATACATCAATATGCATGTGTATTTTATACATAACTAGTATACATACTTAGGTATGCTAACTTGATATCTACAAATATAGTATACATCAATATGCATGTGTATTTTATACATAACTAGTATACATACTTAAGTATACCGACTTGATATCTACAAAAAATATTTAAAAATCAGTAATGATTGAATTCAAAAATAAAATAAAATAAAATAAATAAAATAAATAAGATTAATAAGATAAATAAGATAAATAAGATAAATAAGATAAATAAGATAAATAAGATAAATAAGATAAATAAGATAAATAAGATAAATAAGATAAATAAGATAAATAAGATAAATAAGATAAATAAGATAAATAAGATAAATAAGATAATTAAGATAAATAAGATAAATAAGATAAATAAGATAAATAAAATAAATAAAAAAATAAAATAAAAGTTTAGTATGTCAAATTAAATTAAACTGATTATACTCGATTGAACCAGTTTGAACTAATCCACCAACTTCTAGAAAACTCAATAATATTCACACATGTAATTGAAAATAATTGAGCAAGAGTTTCTCAATTCACTTTGAAATGTTCTCATGATATGTGTCGTTGTGTGCTAGGAACCCCAAATCACTTTTATTTATAGGCAAGATTCCAAGTTTTATAATTTTTGATGTAACATATAGTAAACCAACACATAGCTTTCATATGTCAAGTCAATCCTTGGCAGGTATACACATCATCATATAATAAGCACACTTTCAAACACTTGGCATTAATGCACGAGAACACATAGTAAGCACATAATCAACTACTTATCACTCATGTAAGCCAAGATATGGAAATAATACATACTAACACATGCTATTCATGCAAGTAAGCATGTGATAAGCTTGTAAGTCAACATATGATATAAAAATAATTATTCTTATTAATTTTTTCATAGACTTTATTATAATTTTCCTACATGATTAATTTATATTCTTATGGTTGCACTTATCTTTAACAAAGATTATCATGGTGTGTGTGTGTGTGTGTAAAGATTTATATTTATCATTATCTAACATTTTGTAAATTAAATTTATCTCAAAATTATCTCAAACATAATAACTTCATATTTATGTTTCTTGAAATAAAACACTTATATTTCTAATAATTTCAATATTCCTTCAATAGATGTCTCGTAGTGTGTGATTCCTTGTGATCTCTCTTGTGTTAGTGATGAGTGGACTTGTTGAATCAAGTTTAGTAATACTAAAATAATGATTTCATACTGATATAATAAGATCAACATATAGCAATGTATCATATACACTCAAGCGAATATAGTATAAAATATATGAACCAAACTTTTTGGTACATAATTACTATCAAGAATAATATTTTTAAAAACAAATAGCATGGTAATAAAAATCCGAACCAATGACATGGTAGACTAATCGGCAAAAGATGATGAATACTCTAACACTGAAAATATGAGTCCGATCCTCGTAGATGTTGGATAAGTTTTTCATGGTGCTATCATTTATCATGTTGTTCAGATGTTGGGACATGAGTTTTACCTATTCTAATCATGAAGCCTCATAGCTTATATACGAGCCAAATAATAATTTTGGGTTGAGTTTGGGAGAAGGGTAGGTAGATAAAAAAAGTATAATATTTTAAATCTATAACTTTTTTACTTTAGATAGAGGATATAAAACTATTAAAAATATTTAGAAATTTTTAATGTTTATAATTTCCACAATGTCATGCAACACAATAGATTTTTTTCTACCAAAAAATATTTTAACTTCAATTTATGATTTTATATATAACAATGTAGTTTATTATTACTCTAACAATTCAACTTCTATCAAATTTATATTCACTATAATTTATACCATTAACAACTATGGATTATGAAGAGTTTGGGTATCTCTGTAATGTTGATGAATTTCATGTCATGCAAGAGTATTCTCATTACGACAACATTCGTTAGGATATCCTTTATCCTGCTGTGTTAATAACATCATCTTTTAACACACAGTAATTTTTCTGTGTGCAATATGTTTATTTAAACAATTTAAAAAACTAATAAATATTATTAGTATTTGTTAGTTGAACATTGTTTTATTAATTGAGTATCATGACTATTAGTTGTAACCTACAAGCTTGAATCTATGTTTCATGTTTCACAAAATTTGTGGTAGATGTATCTTGTAATAAATAGTAATAAAGAATATAAGAAAATATGAGAAGTATTATGAAAATGTATGTATCATTAATGAAACATTATTTTATAGTACTAGTGAATATATGTGAGTACTCTTTTATAGTTTAATATGATATAAACATATTTACTAATTATTTTTTAGTCAAGAATTATTAAATATTATTTCATATCTTAATAAAATAAATATAAATTAATATAATTTCAAAAAAATCAATACAATATAATAAAAAAATAGTAACATATCATAAAAATACAGTAAAATTAATTATAAAAAACATTAATAAGTTGTAAATAAAAATAAAAATTTCAAAACTATTGAGAATTATATTCTAATATTATATTTTATTATCTTGAGATACTAGGATGAGATAATTCATATAGATTAAAACTATTTATAGTTTCTTTTTGTATTTATAAGTGAATTTTTATTTTATTTAATAAATGATAATGTCATTTTATATTTTTTATTCATAATATTATATTATTGTGAGATTTTATTTATTTTTTTCAGATGTTTTATTTTTTATGGGAATACTCGATATGTAAAGTTTCATCCATCATTTTTATTCATTTAGTAAAGACATGAGTTTTAGTTATATATTATTATTATTGAGTAGTCTTTTTTATATCATTTTTTTTTCATTTTCATGCATATATCTTCATATTTTTCCTATATATATATATTTATGGACATGCAGATATATGAAAGAAATTTATGATGCTTTAGCAGAACATCTTTCGCTATAGAAGTAGTAGTAAATGACCATTCAAAGTAACTTCCTGCTCATGTGGAAAATTGTAGAAATATAGTATCTCTCTCTCTATCTCTAAACATCATTGCTGGCCATATTTTAGATATTTATTGAAGCTGTATGACTATATATAAATATATGTATAACTATATAACACTCTACATATTAAAATATAGCTATATTTGTAAGTATGTATATATATATGTAAATCTATATATTTATTTATAACTTTATATATTTATGGATAGCTATTTGTATGAATATATCTATATATAACTATATGCTTAACTATATAAAAATATTTATAGTTATATATACTATATGTGTAATAACATATAACTATAAATAATTGTATCTTATTATAAAGTATTACTATAAAAGCTTTATGCATAACTATATGTGAATATATATTTTACAACTTATATTTAATATATATTTGTATATATTAGTATTCAAAAAGTATTTTACTATAAATATATATACCTACATGTATAGATATAAGTTTAACTATGCGTGTAATTATATGTATAACCACATGTAACTATATTTATAATTACATATATAACAACATAAAACATTATGTTTAATTATATGTGTATAACTATATATAAATATTGTTAAAACTAAATAAAACTTTATATAATTAAATATAACTATATTTTTTTATTATTCATACATCTATGTATACATATATGTAAATCTATATACTTGTTTATAACTTTGTATATATTTATGTAAAACTAATATAACTATTCATATGAATATATATATAAATAAATAAATATATATATATATATAACTAAATGTTTAACGATATATAATTTTTTATAACTATATATATTATATGTATACTAACATATAACTATAAATAATACTATCTTACTAAAATTATAACTATAATAACTTTTATACATAACTATATTTAAATAAATTAATTAACAACATTTATTTAATTAACATTTTTATATATTAGTAAAAAAATGTATTTTAGTATATTCATACCTATACATAACTATATGTATAAATATATGAAATTATATGAACAAATATATATACATACATGAATAAATATAAGTTTAACTATACGTGTAACTATATGTATAACTACATGTAATAATATTTAGAATTATATGTATAAAAACATACAACACAATGTTTAACTATATGCGTATAATTATATATAAATATTCTAATAACTATAAATAACTTTATATAAATAAATATAACTTTATTTTTAATTATGTATACATATATGTATACATATATGTAAATCTCTATAATTCTTTATAACTTTGTATACATTTATTTATATTTACTTATAACTACTTGTATGCATATATCTATATATAATTATATGTTTACCTATATATACCTATTTATAACTACATTTACTATATGTATCCTAACATATAATTACATATGGGATAATATTAATTTGTTGAACTAATTTGAAATTAAATGGCATAATATATAATATCAACGATATGTAAGCACGTAGAATAAGAGTGTTCGTTGATCAGGCTCATATATGGTATAGTACAAATTAGGGTCGTACTCTTACCTAATCCCTGCCATTGGGCCTCAGGCTCAATTATGAACTTATGTATGACAAAAGATGTAATATTTGATAGGTTTATACAGAGAAATTTTATCTTCTTTTATATAATTTTTTATTCTAACATTGCACTCTCTATGTGTGTCTCTCTCTCTCTCTCTCCCTCTCTAATTCTTCTTGTCACTCTATTCCTCTTTTTCTTTATGTGTCACACACTCTCTCTTGTTATTTTCTTACTCACTCTTCATTCTTGCTTCTTCTCTCTCTCTCCCTCTCTCTCTCTCTCTCTCTCACCCTCTCTCCCTCTCTCTCCCTTTCACAAGTTCTCTCTCCCTCTCTCTCACTCCTTCTCTCTATCTCTCTCCTTCTCTTTCTCTTTCTCTCCCCTCGTCTCCCCATTTCTCTGCCCTCTCTTTCTCCCCACCTTATCTCTCTCCCTCTCTCCCTCTCCTCCTTCAAACATTAAATGTCTTTTTTTGCTTTCTTTTCTTGTGCATTATCATACTTTGTACCCTTTATTTAGTATAACTGTGATATCTTTTAATCTTTATCATGCTAAAAGCTACTTTATTTATTAATGTAGATTCTGCAATCGCATTGCCTCGATTTTCATGATATTTAAATCTTAAATATTGAACTGTAAGTAATTTTATTTAATTATTTGTATAATTTAAAGTAATAGAATGTTTTATCTATAATAATGATTGTGCATTATTTTTTGTGAATAAAACATGGTAAAATGAGCTCAGATCATCAGTGGATGTACGAAAGGGTTATTAATGGATTTTTGAATTAAAATTTTTTGACTAGGCTTGCAACTTTCATCAATTTTGCATGTAGTCAATCAAGATTGATGGATGGAGAAAAAATTAAGTATCCATGCAATCATCACAAGTGTCAGAATATCCCTTTTCGTGATGCAAACACTATAAGATATCATTTGTCTAAATATGGCTTTGTGCCAAATTATTTTGTTTGGATTTATCATGGAGAAAGTACAATTACTATGAATATTGACCAAAAGAGGGTATTGAATCATTTGCTTGTGGTGAAGAATCATCAAACACATACGATAGAATGATCACGGAAGCTGTTGGTGCTGACTTCAATATGGATTACTTGGATAAACCACCTAATCCTGAAGCTAGAAATTTTATGAAATTCTTAAAGCTACAGATAAAGAGTTATGGCCTAGTTGTAAAACACATTCATAATTGTCACTTGTGGCTCTACTAATGAGCATTAAGTTAGAAAATCATATGTTTGAAAAATTATTTGATCAGGTGACAGAACTAATGAAAGAGATTGTTCCGGATAATAATTTGATCACTAACAACTTTTACACCACTAAGAAGTTACTACGATGAATTGGTCTACTAGTGGAAAAAATTGATTGTTATTTAAATTTATGCATGTTATATTGGGGCGGTGATAGTGATTTAATTAGCTATAAGTTTTGTGACCATTCTCGTTTTAGGAAGGTAACTCTTGTTGTAGATACGCGACAAAAATTGAAGGTTGTCTTTAAGAAGATGTATTATTTTCCATTAATTCATCGATTACAGAGACTATATTCATCAAATGCTATAGCAAATGATATGAGGTGGCATTCCGAGCATGAGGTTGAAGAAGGGGTAATATGTCATCCATCAGATTCAGCTGCTTGGAAGTATTTTAATTATATACATCAAGATATTGCAGCATAAAGTCAAAATATGAGATTAGGTCTTTGCACTGATGGATTTTAGCCATTTGGGCAATCTAGACAACAGTATTCAACATGGCTAGTGATTGTGACACCATATAACTTGCCTCTGTGGTTGTCTTTGAAGGAGTAATATATGATTTTGTCAATATTGGTTCTAAGTCTAAAAAATCCGAAAGACATGCTCGATGTTTTCTTACAGGCTCTTATTGCATAGTTAAATCATTTATGGGATGTTGGCATGAATACATATGATATTTTAAAGAAGCAAAATTTCATTATGCGGGCAACCCTTATGTGGACAATAAGTAACTTTCTTGCATATTCAATGTTGTCTGGCTAGAGTACTACAGGATGATTCACATGCCCATATTGCCTGACAAATTCTGATGCATTTACCCTCAAATTTAGTGGGAAAAAATCATGGTTTGTTAACCATTGTATGTTTCTACCTATGAATCATCCATTTCGAAGAAATAGAATTACATTTCGAAAAAATAAATTTGTGATGACAGTTGCACCAGCAGTTCGTTCAGGAGATTATATTATTACAAAGATTCATATTTTGGGTTTGAAGAAGGTAATTGAAAAGGATGCTACTAGAAGTAATAGACCAAGGGGCAAATTATTTGGTGGGAGGAAATGTAGTATATTTTGGGAATTTCCCAATTGGAAGTCCAATTTAATTCGTCATAACATAGATGTAATGCATATTGAATAAATTTTTTTGACAATGTTTTCAACATTATCCTTAATGAAGACGGAAAAACAAAAGACACTTTAAAATCAAGACAAGAGCTGAATGATTACTGTTGATATCGTGAAATGAAACTGAATGTGAAAACAGAAAAATTCTTTAAAGCTTGTTGCACACTTGATAAGAAGGCAAGATAGATATTGTGTGAATGGGTTAAAAATTTGAAATTCTTTGATGGATATGTGTCAAATATGGATAGATGCGTGGATATGAATAATCTTAAGTTATTTGGAATGAAAAGTCATGACTGTCATGTATTTATACAGAGATTAATACCAATTGCATTCCATGAATTACTTCCACTAAGTGTCTGGAAGGTCCTTGCAGAACTTAGTTTGTTTTTAAAATAGCTAACTACAACTACAATAAAAATAGATGACATGGTGTAGCAAATAATTATGATATTTTTTGCAGGTTTCAATTTTTTTATTCTAGTTTTGTTCTTTGCTTTTCTGATTCAAAGTATTCAGACATTATCACGATCCTTCCAATGCATGGGTCTCATATTTACAGATTTCAGCTTTATCAAAAAAAGGGCTAGCTTATCTTATTTTTATTATTCAAAAAACAATTTATTTTTGCACTCTCTTTATCTCTAAACATACTTGTTGAACATCTTTTGGATTTTTGTTGAAGCTGTAAGACAATAAAATTTAATTTATGTTTTTTAATGTCTATAATATTTGTTTTTATATATCGGTGAATATGTTTTTGTGTCTTTGAATTTTTTGGGTAGAGTTTTAGCCTATTATAGGTATGTAAAAGCCTATTTTTAGTAGCGGCAGTGATGGTAGCAGTGGCAGCAATAGCGGTGGCGACAGCGGTGGTAGAGGTGGCAGTGGCGGCGGCAGCGGTGGCAGCACCTGTAGCACTGGCAGCACCCACAGTAGTGGATGAGGTGATGTCATTGGCCACAACGGCATCTACAGTAGCTATGGCAATTGTGGCATCAGTGGCCGCTGCGACGGCAGTAGGTGAGGTAGCGGCAGCACCAGTAGCTGTGATAGCATCAATGGCAGCACCGACAGTGGCAATGTTAGCAGTGACAGTGGCATTGGCAGCAACATCGGTAGCTACTGTGGTAGCGACAGCGACAGTGGCAGGAGCGGCAGTGGTAGCGGGAGCAACTGCAATGGCAACAAATGCGGTATATACGTACGTATATAGTCAGCATATACGTACATATAATACTATTGTATTTTAAGTACATATATATTGAGTATAAATATATATATATGTACTCAGTATATATGTACGCATAATACTGTAGTTTATATATACATATATTACAGTAATATATGTACGAGTGAAGTGCTAGTATATATGTATATATTATCTGTAGCAATAAATATTTATCAAAACATAGGTTTTTATTTATTTATTTTGATTTGATTTGGTGGTTTAAATTCCATACAGATATGGTACCACATTGTTTCTCATACAAAGCTTGTATAAGTGAAGACATATTTCAACAAACATGATGCATCATGATTCGGATAGCATTTTCGCAGTGGAAAGTTGGTGATCAGAAAAGCAGAGGGAGAGAAAGCAATGTCAATGCATCGATAGATTATACTTTATGCAAAGTTGGTGGATACATTGATTAATAAGATGTAATATAATTTTTGTTATTTTTTTGTTTTAATTATTTAAAATATTGTATTAGAATAAGTTAATAAATGAATTTTTTTTATTAAATTTATAAGTTTCATTTATAGTTTATGTTTTTATAAAATTTAATTTAAAAAAATTAAATTATTTAATTAAATTTTTGTTTAAACCGTATGACAATCAACTTTAATTTGTGTTTGTTCATGTCTATATTAATTGTGTGTGTATATATATATATATATATATATATATATATATATATATATATGTTTTCTAGCTATGATGTATCTATTTCACATGTGATGTATCTGTTTCACTTGTATATTGCTATGATACAGGTTGCCGATGTACAATCTATCATTAACTGATAATCTAGTTTCTGATTCCCAATAAATCATTGTTTCTTTTTTCAAAAGATTATCATATGGTTAATCTGGCTTGACATTCGAGTTTATGTTAGAAGAATATGAGCATTTCTTAAATACTCATCTTTTTGATTTGGATCTTAGAATTGGATTTAGTGTTGATGGTATCAGATCTGCGTTTTCTTTTATTTCTCAGCTAATCACTATTATATTTTTATTGACTTTTGCTTCTAATTTGTAATTTAAATTCTACAAATTCAGCTATTTTTTTAAAATCTCGGTTGGACCCATGATTCTATGCATGTTGTTTTAGACTTGCACTGTAATATTAAAATTTTGATTTGATCATCTTTTTTCATTTTTTCTTATTTACGTTTTATAGGATATGCACCGCAAGCTAAATATTCTTATTTGCTATAATTATAGATGAATTTAAAGAAACATATTGAATTAATAGGAAGTACATACAATTGGGGAATATGAATGCAAATACACCTATAAACTATGTTGTGCTCCAACTATCACCTAAATCATCATGGTCAGATTTTTTATCTATAATTACGTAATATTTTTTACATGTGCATATATAATCTTTCTTTGTCTCTCTTTATCTCTCTCTCTCTCTCTCTATCTCTAGCTATATATATGTATGTATATGTTAATTGATTTTTTGATCATTGTTGGTGTTCTTTGGTCTTCACGAGCAATGGGAAGATAGAGAAGCTTGGTACTAGTCTCTTAAAGTCATTTGTGAGTCAGCTAAAAGTCACAGAATCACTGATAGGTCTTGCAGGCTCTTCAATCAACATCAAAGCTGATCAATGCCATGATCATGAAACTTTCTTTACCAAAGTAACTCTCAAAAGATTACAAACAAGACCCGCCAATTATTTTTCTAACCAAAGTTGATTGCCACTTTTTGTTTTGAAGGTTCATCTAGTTTGTCAATGCACCTAAAGTTTTGGAAACTATTTATGTATTTGATGAGGAGATGTCCTAGTTGGAAGCAGCCTTATGTATTTACTCTCAGGTAGTATTATTTTTTAAAAATAAAATCTACTTTTTCTAGAGAAGATGATTCCAAATTTTATTTACATTGTAAATCTCATGAAGTTCTTATCTTTGTATTTAGGAAGCTGGAGAACATTTTTCAGGTAGCTTTCTGTCACATCTCTCCTCAAAAAACACACACGGTTGTACTCTTCTTTTTATTTAAGCTCAACTGATGGATTCAATGCCATTTTTGGTGATAGTCCATCAATATAGACTACTTTTCCTAAATTAAAATTAAAATAAATCATGTTTTGATGTGATGATACATTTATTCACTCAATAGTAATAAGCCTTGGGTTCAAGACAATCAGATATGACCTATTTGATATATCAATGTAATATTTGTTGAGATATATATTCATATACCTTTCTCTAACCTTATGTTAGCCAAGAACCTTGTGCATTGAGCACACATACATGTCTACACAAACTAAGCTCAAATGATTGATTAAATGTCTTTTTTTATTATAGTTATCAACATTGATTACTTTAATTGAATTGACATTAGAATAGATTATATGTATGTGTGTATATATGTATATATATATATATATATATATATATATATATATATATATATATATCTATATATATGTATGTATGTATGTAGATATATAGATATATATTTACGTATATATAATATAGATATATATATATATATATATATATATATGTAGGTATATAAATATATATATATATATATATATATATATATATATATATATATATATATATATATATAGATATATATATATATGTATATGTATGTATGTATGTGTGTATCTAGATATATAGATATATATGTATGTATGTATATGTGTGTGTGTGTGTGTCTATAAACATATATATGTGTATATAGACATATATATGTATGTATAGACATATATATATATATATATGTGTGTGTGTATTTATATAGACATACATACATACATATATATATATATATATATATATATATATATATGTTTGTATGTATATATATATATATGTATATGTATATAGACATGCGTGCGTGCGTGCGTGTGTGTGTGTATAATTGGGTAGTATCTAACCCAAGGCAATCTACCTAAACAACAAGAGGAATGAATTCATGACCAAACAAATGATGTTATTGATAGCTAATTCTGAATTAGGATTGAACTCGTAATTTTCAAGTAGTTGTGAATTCAATACCCTAACAATCGAACTACCATGCCATTATTAGTTGCAATTATATTTTGATTTTAAAGCATTTGTATAAAATTGAAGCTTAATTTAGATTTTTTTTTTAACTTATATCATGAATTTATGAATCACATTATTTAGAAAATTAAAATTTATATGACTGATATATATTATATCATGATTTTGTTTTAATGATGTTTTTTTGAGATAATTATATTTTTATTTTTTGATGGATTATATTTTATTTTGATACATCAATAGTAATATGACTAGATATACTTTATTAAATTTGATCTCTCATAGAAGAATGAGAGATCAAATTAAAGTGGTTGAAATATATGGGTTCTATTTAGATTTTCTCCAAATATATTATAAATAGATAACATCATATATAAACTTTATACATTTATTTAATCATATGACATTATATATAAATGTCTATGCTTTAATATATATAAACATATAACATTATATATAAAATTGATATGTTTATATAAAATATAATGGTATATATAAATTTTTATAAATATGTATAAATTTTTATAAATATGTATAAATGTTTATAAATATTTATACAATTATTACATAACACTATCCATTTATATACTTTTTTATATAACATTTGTATAACATATAAAATGTTTATACCTATTTTTAAACATATATATAACATATAAATTTTTCTTTAAATATATAATATTTATAATGTTTATATAAATTTGATATATATACTATATAATATATATAAAAGTGTTACATATATATATATTTATATATATGTAACATTTATAATAATATTTTAAACACAACATTATATCAAAGCCAAAAGTAAGGTGTGGAAGAAGTGCTTTGATTGATTCTAGTCAAGTGACAAAGGAAACATAGATGAGTAGATTAACTAGTTGATGCAATGTAAGCCATTTAGTGAACAAAAGGTATTTTTTTTTGTTGCTTCTTTATGCATATTTGGCGTGTAGCATAAATCACGTAATTTGTTTCATATTTTTTAAGTTGGGGTTTGCATATCACATTTGGTGGGGTTATTTTGGTTGTGGTGATAATGAATATGACTAGGAAAAAATATGCATGAAGAATGCTGCTTCTTTTTAGTTTTCTTAGTTAAAATATTAGTCCTTATTAGGTAGACGTATCGTTTGCATAACTGGAAGGCTTTGAATATGTTGTTTTGGCCCATCGTAGAGTCGTCAGAAAATAATAGCTAACGCCCCAGTGTTACCTTTTATTTTTTGTGCCACCACTATTAATGTCACCATTACCTCGTTTCTGCTACTAACCCCCTTCTTAGTCCATCAGTGCCGCTGCCCTCTTGATAACTATAATTCCCCTTGCACCTATGCATCATAATTTGTATTTATTAGGGAAAGCATCCATAGTTTTCTTTCAATTTTAGGTTATAATATTTGGGGCTATTGCTATATTTTTGTTTGATGAAAAGATTAAGTAGTAGATACGATAGCAATTTTTTAGCAGCTATTGCAATTCTTTTTTTCATTAAGTTGTGCATGATGAACATCCTCCTTAGTTGGCCAAAGTATTATGTGATAAACTCAACTGGTGTAGAAAGGTACACCTCTTCCACTTGTATGCGTTGTCTTTATGATTAGGGTGTTAAAATCAACCAAGAACGATGGAATCCTAAACAAAGACAGCCATGAATAGTGAATGAAATTGATCATTAAACCTTTAATGTGCATGTCATAATGATCCTGATCTACCATTTTCATGAGATGACCATATCTCAAGGCTTTGACACTGTCATACTGTTTATGCTGTTGCAACCCAAGAATCTTCTTGATATTTTCATTTTCTCTGTATCTAAACTTAGACATCGATCAGCCATCCTTCACATTAATGTCAATCACTTCTTTGAAAGGAATTGAGGTTCAAAACTTAGAATCCACCTACCTTGCAAGCAAATTCATATAGATAGACCTAATTGATGGAATCAGTAATGTGAAACTTTGTCGAATTGGAAGCCAAAATATTTCATGAGCTCTAATTTTATGTACATCAGATTTTTTATGCATTTTATGATCCTTATTATTCAAAACTAAAATGCATCATGAGTTTCAAATATGATGTTCAATTATAGTATCGTGCAAGTTCAATAAACTAAAAGATTTTATTATTCTAATATAATATTTTAAATAACTAAAATAAAAAAATAATAAATTATATTACATATTATTAATCAATGTATCTACCTATTGTGCATAAAGTATAATATATCAATGCATTAATGTTTATTTCTCTCCCTCTGCTCCTTCGATCACTAACTTTTGCGGCGTAAAAGCTGTCCGAGTCACGGTACATCATATCTATTGAAAAATCCCTTTACTTATACAGGCTCCATATGGGAAACAATGCAGTACCATATCTATAAGAAATTTATACCACTCAGTCAAATCAAATTTAATAAAAAAAACTATATTTTGACAAATATATATTACTGCAGTAAATATGTACATATATATTAGCATTTCACTCGTACATATATTACTACAGTATATATACATATAAACTACAGTATTATGCGTACATATATACTGAGTATATATATACTCTGTATATACGTACATAAAATACTGTAGTATTATATGTACGTATATATTGACTATATAGATACGTATATACCACATTTGTTGCCATTGATGTTGCTCCCACTTTCGCTCCCGCTGCTGCTGCTGCCATTGCCACTGCCACTACTACTACCGCTGGCATTGCCACTGCTGCCAATGGCGCTACCACTACTGTCGCTATTGCCATTGCTGCTATTGCCGCTGCCACTTCCACTACTGCTGCCTTGCTACTGCTACTACTCCCACTGCCGCTATCACTGCTGCTACCACTGCCCCTACTTCTACCACAGCTGCTACCGCTGCTACTGCTGCCACTGCTGCTTCCATTATCACTGCTGCTACTGCTGCTGCCATTGTTGCCGCTATTGCTTGTGTTGCCACCTTTACTGGTGCTGTAGCTGCTGCCACCTTTTCCGGTGTTGCAGCTGCTGCAACCACCTTTTCCGGTGTTGCAACAGCTACCACCACTGCCGATGCTATAGCTGCTGTCACCTTTGCTGATGCTGCAGTTGCTGCCGCCGTTGACGGTGCTGTAGCTACTGCCACCACTGCCACTGTTTTCCAGTGCTATAACTACTATCGTCACTGCCGTTGCCGCCGCCACTGGCACTGATGCCAATACGGACACTACAACCACCGCTGCCACTGATGTCGTTGTTTCCACCGATGCCGCCACTGCCACTTATGCAACCGCTGCCACCGCTTGCACAACTGCCCATGACTGCTGCCTCCGCTACAAGCCGCTGCCACTGCTACGGCCGCTACCACTACTACCACTATAGCCACCGCTATTGCCACTGCCACTGCCCCTGCTGCCACTGCCGCTACCATCGTTGCCGTTGCTACCATCATTGCTACTGCTGCGACCGCTGCTGCTTCTTCCACTGCTGAATATAGCCTTTTACTTACCTTTAATAGTCTAAAACTCTATCCAAAAAATTCGGAGACACACAAATATATTAACAGATATATAAAAATATTTATTATAGACATGAACAAACACAAATTAAAGTTTACCATCATACAGCTTTAACAAAAACCCAAAAGATGTCCAGCAATTATGTTTAGAGATAAAGAGAGTGCAAAATTAAAATGTTTTAAGAATAATAAAGATAAAATAAGTTCGCCCTCTTTTTGAAAAACTGAAATCGGTAAATATGAGACCCATGCATTGGAAGGATCGTGTCAATGTCTGAATGTGCTTAATCAGAATTTTTTTGTGTCTGATATAATGAGTCCTACAAAGATTTATAATTAAGTTAATCAGAAAAGAAAAGAACTAAACCAGAATAAAAAAATTGAAACCTTCAAAAAAAAATATCATAATTATTTGCTATAGATAAACAAAAATAAATAACAGTTCAGAAATAATTCTCATACAAAATCATCATCATAATTTGTAGGGAATTCTAGCCTCTCCTGTGAGGTTTCGCAGTTGGATCTCAGAATGCTATATGTTGCTTCATTGCCGCTAACTCTGACTCCATATAGGACATCTACTGTTGCTTTACATTCTTAATTTCTTTCATCTCATCTTTAATTTCTTTAATTTCTTGCATTTCTTCCATCAAATTAGTATACTGCTCATCCTTCTGTTCTTTAATTTCATATATTTCTTCCTTCAAATGAGATATCACCTCATTCTTCTATTCTTTAATTTCATATATCTATTCCTTCAAATGAGATATCTATTTCTTCCATCAAATTAGTATACTGCTCTTCCTTCTTTTTCATTTTGGTCTTCATAACTACAATATGTTCATTTGTTTCCATTGCTTGTTGTTTCAATTTATATGGTGATGTTTCTCATGAAATACTATGAAAAAATTATGAGATATCTGAAATGATTTCATCCAACACATGAATAAAAAAAATAGTAATATTTAAAGTTGAATCCACTTTTCCACCCATGTCAAGTAAAGAGAAAATAATGTAAACCTACAATATGATCAAAATAAATAATGATATTATGTAAAGAAGACGTCTCATTATTATGGCATAGGAAAAGTTGAGAGAGAGACAGAGGGAGGAAGAGAGGGAGAGAGAGAGAGAGAGAGAGAGGAGAGAGAGAGAATGAGAGGGAGAGGGAGAGAGAGAGAGATGGAGAGAAAGAGAGAGAGACAATTGGAGATAGTGAGAGAGAGAGAGAGATGGAGATAGAGAGAGAGATGGAGATAGAGAGAGATGGAGAGAGAGAGAGAGAGATGGAGAGAGAGAGAGAGAGACGGAGAGAGAGAGAGAGACGGAGAGAGAGTGAGAGAGAGAGAGAGAGATGGTAAGAGAGAGAGATAGAGAGAGAGAGAGATAGATGGAGAGAAATAGAGAGGGATAGAGAGGGATAGAGAGATGGAGAGGGATAGAAAGATGGATAGGGATAGAAAGATGGAGAGGGATAGAAAGATGGATAGGGATAGAGAGATGGAGAGAGATATAAAGAGAGATATAGAGAGAGAGATATAGAAAGAGAGATGGAGAGGGAGATAGATTGAGAGAGAGAGATGGAGAGGGAGATAGATTGAGAGAGAGAGAGAGAGATGGATAGGGAGATAGATTGAGAGAGAATGAGAGTAATAGAGTAATGCCTATTTATGAAAAAAATGATGCAGCTAACTAATGAGTATTTTGTGAAAATTAGTAAGAGATCAAGCAAGACATTTCCTAGAAATGGTTGAACAGCAAAGGTCTAAAAAATTTATATAAGAAATTATGATAATGGATGAACTAAATCTTGAGGGAAAAAAATTAACTGATGCTTAGAAAAATAGTTGCATAATTTATAAGCTATATAGTAATGTTTTAATAATTTCAAGCATCCCATTGAAGAAAAAGGACATGAAAATTTTTTTAAGATTAACTCAAGCTAGTGTGATTGTTGCTTACTATACTACTAATATTGAGAACTTAGTAAAATTTGTTTTCTAAATTATGAATAACAATGAAAAAAATTGACCTTTTTTGAAAATGGCTAAGAATTGAATTCAGATGATATTTATGAAGCAATCATATATGAGAAAATTATTGATATAGCTTTAGAACTAGAGAAAGATAAAGTTTTGTAATTATTTAAGAACAAGGGCTGAGACAATCCAAGATAGTGAAATATGTGAAGATCATGTTAGTGAACTGAAGAGGTTTAGCACCTTGGACTCCAAGGATAGCTTGCAAGGTATGTGAAGGAATGTAATTGTGTCCCAAAGAGAATGATTTTTCAAACACCCACAATTTTATAGTTGTGATGGGAGAATTTATATATATTCTAGATTATCATTTTATAGATATTGATTATTTGGATTAATTATCAATTTTTCTTCATTATCTAAGCTTACAATAAGTAAATAGTTTCTAGTGTTTACTCAAGTAAACAATTCAATGGTTAGCTTACAATAAGTAAATAGTATCAAGTCCATGGGTATACAATTTATGAGTTAATGGCTATAACGGTAATAAAATATGTTAGATCTACTCATCCAAATAGGTGGAACATCTCAAACTCATCAAAAAATCATCGACATTAATTCATGTAGGAAATAATGTATGTCAGATGAGCTGGATATCTTATATATTTTAATCCAGTATGAATCATATTGATAATCAATGCTAGGGTATATATAAGAGAGCCTATGCAACATTTAATTAAACATGGTAATTAAAATATAGTCAAATATATACATGTATTTAAATGTCTTGTAAATTAGCATCTGTATACATAAAGCCTATTACATTTTAATTTGAACTAATTGAAAACCAGTCAATAAATGTTTACAGATATTAATTTGACATTTACAGATATTAATGTGACTATACTTTATATTTATAGATATTAAATACACTCTTACATTTTTATAAGAGCATGTGTTTTTCCCTATACATAAAGCCATGTATAAAATATAGTTTACAAATATTAATTTAATTATACTTATTGGGTAGGCACAACATTATGGAATAATAGATATTTTCATAATACAAATTTATTAGACATGTATTTCATAATGTTGAATTACAAATTTCAAATATACATTATTAAAATCCTATCATAAAGTCAATATATATTTATTTGTGTAAATTATGTATATAATGTTATATGTATAATACTAATTATATCTAAAATACACGACATGTATATTGAATGTATCTTATATAAAATTATGATATATATATATATATATATATTAAATATATGTTGTTATATTTATATATAGTTACGTTTATGAAAACTATTTTTATAGTTATAGATATAATAAAATAAAGTATATATTTATGTGTAATATACACACTACCCAACACAAAACACCCATTTTGTGTTATATACGATTAAGTTTATATATGCAATCCAAGTATAATTAAATTAACAGAATATGTATTTAAAAAAAGTATACTTAAATTAAGTTTGTATAAGCATACCTACTGCCCAACATAACACAAATGCATTAGGTGTATATTACAATAAGTATAATTAAATTAATGTATACGATTAAAGAATAAAAATTTCAAAAAAAAAATTAACAGAATCAATACGCATTAAGATAATCAATAAGAATTAGGATAGAAAACGTACCTCAAATCAATAACAAATTATAGCTTAATTCGAATATGTTTATGTTGTGTCGATGTCGAGAGAAGGATGGAGGACTGCGGAGGAGTTGTTTCGCTTATTCTTCGAAAATGTCGAGAGAAAGATGGAGGACTTAATCTCGACAAATTAAACATTAAATAACAAATTATATATATTTCCAAAATATTTATATTTTTAATTATAAAAACAGTAAATAAATAATATATATATATATATATATAATACAAAAAGACTCATTTATTTTATTTACTATTAAATTTTTTTCAATTAAATTAATGTGTGTGTAGCATGGTACAAATTAAAAATAAACACCTTAAAATTTTTTATTATAATACTAATTAGCCAATAAATATATAAATAATTTAAAAAATATATGTTTAGCCTTATAAAATAAAATCAAATAGCTAAAAAATTAACAAACTTCATATAATAAGACATACATGAAAAGATGATTTGTCTTCTAGTCATTCTCCTAAAAGTTATACAATACTATTAATGTGAAAAAATATATAAAAATTGATATTTTATCGTTATAAATTTTTAAGAATTCATCATATAAATTTTTATGAAGATAATATGTAATAAATTTTAAGGGCATAAATTTTCATATTATTTGATATCATTTATAATTTTCAAATATCAAAAAATTGCTTAAAGTGATAAGATAATTAAAAAAATTTATTGTAACTATTTTAATAAAGACTGAATGTTAAAAGCTAATAGAAAAAATATTACTCAATTATTTAATTATTATAAATTTTAGTAGGGTCAAATATCTATGTATTTATTTTTAAATATTACTTTATTTTCTTTTATCTTTAATGAAAAAATTTATATTTTTATTATATTTCAAAATTATTAAATTTTTTATTAATTATTTTTTTTAAAGTTTCCTATAATCATAAAATTTTTGTATATTAATAATCATATTAATATTTACTAGTTTATTCATCAATTCAGATTTTTTATCATAAAATGAATTAATTTACATTTATATTAGTGAAATTTTTAATGTATGTTAATTTAATTTTTAAAATATTGAAATAAATTATTATACTTATAGAATTAATTATTTAATGTTACTTTAATACAAATTTTAAAGTTTCTTAATTAAAATTTTAGAAAAATATTTTGTATAATTTTTTAAAAAATTTATACATCATAAAAATCGATATTATTAGTCCTTATTAATATAATTTTTTATATTTTTATATTTTTTAACTTATTTATGTATAATATTAATTTTTTATGATTTTACAAGGAGAATGTAACTTTCAAGGATCGCTCATCTATAGACCATTAACATACATTTAATAAACAAAAATAAATAAAAAATTAAAAATAATAATAAATTAAAAAAAAATTAAATAATTAAATATTGGCTAGGGAAATTATGTCGCTATGTTCGGGATTTAATTAACTATGGAAGTTCAGTCACTAAATCCGTCACTATATTCTGGATTTAATTAGCTAGAGAAGTTTCCTCGCTAAATCTATTGATATATTCCGGATTTTATTAGTTAGAAAAGTTACGTTACTAAAATCTGTCACTATATTCAGTAAGTAATTGGCTAGAGAGGTTCCGTTGTAAAATCCATCGCTATATTAAGTATGTAATTAGCAAGGGAAATGTCATCGCTAAATGCATAGCTATATTTTCAGGATGTAATTAGCAAGGGAAATTACGTCGCTAAAATCTGTCACTATGTTTAGAATATAATTAACTAGGGAATTTCATAACTAAAATCTATCGCTATGTTACAGATGTAATTAGTTAGAGAAATTATGTCTCTAAAACCGTTGCGAATTTCAATATTTTATTAGGTAGAGAAATTTCGTTACTAAATTCATCACTAATTTCTTGATTTTATTAGCTATGAAAATTCAGTCACTACTTCCGTTGCTAATTTCCGGATTTAATTAGCTAGAAAAATTTCGTCGCTAAATCTGTCGCTAATTTCTAGATTTTATTAGCTAGAGAAATTCTGTCGCTAAATCCATGTTAATTTCTGGTTTTATTAGCTAGGGAAATTCTGTCGCTAAATTTTAAATGTTATTAGCTAGAGAAATTTCGTCACTAAATCCGTCGCTAAATTCCGCTCTTTTCTTGAGCAGAATTTATGAAAATTTTCCATCGCTAAATCAATTACTAATTTTCCCATTTCTCTTGAACGGAATTTACGAAAATTTTTAATCGCTAAATCCACCACTAAATTCCATGCTTTTCTTGAGTGAAATTTATGAAACTTTTCCGTCGCTAATCCGTAGCTAATCTGTTGCTAAATTCCTCACTTTTTTCTGATGTGGAATTTGCGAAATTATTCCATCACTAATCCATCGCTAATCCATTACAACTTTTTATTTTAAAGAAAGAACATAAATCCCTTTTTATTCCCTAACTAATCCCTCGCAATATAGCTAGGGATTAATCCCTAGCTAAAATTTCCAATCTAAATCAATATTTTCATGTAGTGGATAGTCAGATAGTTAGACAGATAGAAAGATATAAAAATATACAAATAGAAAGACAGACTGATAGATAGAAAGACACATATACAAACATATAGATAGATAGATTGATTGATTGATAGTTAGATAGATTGATTAATAGATAGATAGATTGAGAGAAAGATAGATAGATATATAGACAAAAAGATAGATAGAAAGATAAATAGATAGCTAGATATATAGATATATAGATAGATAGATGGATTGGTAGATAGAGACACAAATAATGTAAAAAATATATAGATAGAAAAATAGATAGATATATATATATATATATATATATACACATAGACAGATTGATAGAAATATTGATAGATAGATTTATAGACAATTTGATAGATATATTGATATATATATTGTTAGATAAATAAATAGATTGATTGATATATAGATAGATAGAAAGATAGATAGATGGATGAATAGACAAATAGATAGTCACATAGATAGATAGATAGATAGATAAATAAATAAATATATAGACAGACAGATAAACATATATAAAGATAAATAGATAGATAGATATATAAATAGATATATAGACAGTTAGATAGATAGAGAGATAAATAGATATATAGATAAATAGAAAGATAGATAGAGAGACAGATAGATAAATAGATATTTAGATAGATAATTAGATTGAGAGACAGATTAAATGAAAGATTGATATAAAGATTTATATACAAATTAATAGAAAGATTAATAGACATATTAATAGATAGATTGAAACAAAGATAGAAAGTGAGATAGATAGACATATTGATAAAAATATATAAATAGATAGATAGATAGGTAGAAAACTAGATATATATAAAGTTTAATTGATAGATAAATAGATAGATAGATAGATAAATTATTAGATAATTAGATAAATTAATAGATAGATAGATAGATAAAAAGTTGGATAGATAGATTTAAAGGTAAATAGACAGATAGTTAGATTGATATATATATATATATATATATATATATATATATATATATATATATATATATATATATATATATTCACACATACATAAAAATAGATAGATAGATTAAAAAAACTGATCCAGAAATGCATCTTTCTATCGATCTCACGGATCCCTCTAGTATAGGAGCTATCTTGACTTCTTACTTAAATATGCCTACTTTAAAAATGGTCAACAAAAGTAATCACAGCTCCTAGTCCTCACAGACTTGCAGCCCTTATTCGTCCAATACCGGTTCATCACCCATATTCAATGAGAGATAGATAGATAGGTAAACAAATAGATAGATAGATAGACAAAATGATAATTTAAAAGATAGACAGACTGATAGATAGGTAGACATATATATTGATAGACAGAGAAATAGAAATAAAGATAAATGAATAGATATACATATAGACAGACAGATAGATAGAAATATAGATAGACATGTAGTAAGATAAAACCATATACAGATAGAAATGTAGATAAATAAATAGATAGATAGATAAACACATAGATAGATAGATATGCTAATATATAGATAGATAGATAAATAGATAGATAGATTAAGAGATAGATAGATAGATAGACAGAAAGATAGACAAATTGATAGATTGATTAATAGACACATTGATAAAATGATTGATATACATATTGATTGACATGTTGAATGATAGGTTGATAGACAAATAGATAGACAAATAAATAGATAGACAAATAGATAGATAGATAAATAGATAGATTGATAGACAAATAGATATACATATAGATAAACCGATAGATAGATAGATAGATAGATAAATAGATAGATATATAGAAAAATATAAATATAAATAGAGAGAGAGATACATAGACAAATAGACATATAGATAGAAAGATATATAGATAGACAGTATGATTAAAAAATTGATAGAAATATACGACAGGTTGATAGATAGATTTGATAGATAGATTGATAGTTAGAAAGATAGATAGATTGATAGTTAAAAAGATAGATAGATAGAAAGTTAGATAAATAGATATATAGAAAGATAGATACATAGATAGGTAGGTTGGTAGGTAGATAGATAGATAGATAAATAGTCAGATAGCTAGAAAGATAGAAAGACATAAAGATATGCAGATAGAAAGACAGACAGACAGATAGATAGATAGACATATTTACAAATAGATAGATAGATTGATTGATTTATTAATAGATAAATAGATTAAGAGAAATATATATAGATATATATATATATATATAGACAAATAGATAGATAGAAATACAAATAGATAGATCGATAGATAGATTAATAGATATATACACAAATATTGTAAAAAATAGATGGACGGATAGATAAATAGATTGATAGATACATAGATACATAGACATATTGATAGAAATATTGATAGATATATTTATAGACAATCTAATAGATAGAATGATAGATATATTGTTAGAAAAAGAAATAGATTGATTGATATATAGATATATAAATAGATAGATAGACAAATAAATAGTCAGATAGATAGATAGATATATAGATAGATATATAGACAAATAGATAGATAGAAAGATAAATAGATAGATAGATAGATATATATATATATATATAGATCAGTAGATAAATACACAAATAATGTAAAAAATATATAGACAAATAGATAAATAGATTGATAGATACATAGATACATAGGCAGATTGATAGAAAGATTGATAGATAGATTTATAGACAATTTAATAGATAGATTGATAGATATATTGTTAGACAAAAAAATTGATAGATTGATATATAGATAGATAGATAGATGGATGGATGGATAGACAAATAGATTGATAGATAGACAAATAGATAGTCAGATAGATAGATAGATGATAGCTAGACAGATAGATAGACATATAAAAGATAGATAAATAGATAGATATATAAATAGATATATAGACAGTTAGATAGATAGATAGATAGATAGGTAGATAGATAAACAAATATATAGATAGACAGACAGACAAATAGATAAATAATTATTTAGAAAGATAAATAGATATATAGACATATAGATTTACAGATAGATAAAAAAATTGATTTAGATAGATAGACATATAGATACATAGATAGATAGATAAATTAACAAAAAGATAGATATATCGATAGATAGATAGACAGACAAATAGATAGATAGACAGACAGATTGATTGATTGATTGATTTATTGATTGATAGGTATATAGAATGTTACAGAGATAGACAAAAAGATAGACTGATAGATATATAAATTGATTGATTGATTACTAGATTGATCAACAAATTGATAAATAGATTAATATGCAGATTGATAGACATATTGATAGATATAGTAATAGATAGATAGTTAAAAAGACAGATAGATAGATAGATAGATAAAGAGATAGATACATAAATTGATAGATAAATATAAAGATAGAGAGATAGATAGAAAAAAGATAGTTAAATAGACAGATAGATATATACACAGATAGATAAACAGATTCAAAGACAAATTAATAGATAGATAGAAAGATAAATACATAGATAGATAGATAAACAGATATATTGATATATAGATAGATATACAGATACAATGATAGATAAATAGATAGATAGATAGAGAAAAAATAGAAAGATAAATAAATAAATAGATAGATACATAGACAAATAGATAGATAGATATACACAAAAATAGATAGATAGATAGATGACAAAAAATAGACAGATAGATAGCCTGAAAAAAAGATAGATATATAAAAATGTAAATAGACACGTATTTATACAAATAGATTGATAGATAAAAAGATAGATAGATAGAAATATAGATTGACTAATAAATAGATAGATATAGAGAGAGACAAATAATAGATAGATAGATAGATAAACATATAGATATATAGATAGATAGATAAATAGATAAATAGCTAGATAGATCTACAGATAAATAGAAAGATAGATAGAAAGTTAAATTGATAGAAAGATAGACAGATAGATGTACATAATGTTAGATAGATCGATTGACATATTGATAGATAGATTGATAGATATTGATAGATAATAGATAGACAAATATATAAATAGATAAATAGATATATAGATAGTGACACTGATAATTAGAATGTTAAATAGATAGATATATAGAAAGAAAGATAGACAAATAGATATATAGATATATATATATATATATATATATAGGTTGAAAGATATATAGATAGATAGATATGCATACATATATATATACGGATAGATAATAAATAGATAGATAGCTAGATTGGTATATATATTAATATATGGACTAATAGATAGATTGATAGATTCATAGATAGATTGATAAAAAGATTAATAGATAGATAGATAGATAGACAGATAGATAGATATTTACTTACATAGAAAGATAGAATTAAGATAGATTGATAGATAGTTAGATAATTAGATAGATAGATATATAGACAAATAGATAGCAAGATTGATATTCCTAGTGATATACAGATAGATAGATAAAATGTTAGATAGATTGATTGCCAGATTGATAGATAGATTGATAAATAGATCGTAGACAAATTTATAAATAGATAGATAGATACATAAACAGTTATAAAGATATATAAAAGATAGATATATATATACAACTAAATAGATAGATAGATAGTCAGATAAATAAATAAATACATAAATAAATAGACATATTGGTAGACATATTGATAGATATATATATTAATAGATAGATAGACATATATAAACACAGATAGATAGAGAGATAGATAGATAGATATATAGATAAACAGATATAAATATAGATAGATAGATATATAGATATAAATATAGATAAATGATAGAAAGATAGATAAATAAATAGATAGATAGATAGATAGAGAAATAGACAGATAGACAGACAGACAGATAGATAGATAGACATATAAATAAAAAGATAAATAGATGGATATATATATATATATATATATATATATATATATATAGTTAGATAGATAGATAGATAAATAAATATATATATATATATATATATATATATATGTGTATATATATATATACACACACACAAATAGATATACAGATATATAGACATAAAGATATAGAAATAGATTGAGAGTATTAGATTGATAGATAGATAGAATGAAAGATAGATAGATAAATAGATAAACAGATTGAAAGAAAGATAGACAGATAGACAGATAGATATACAAATAGATAGATAGATAAACAAATAAATAAATAGATGTATAGGTAGATAGATTGAAAGATAGATAGATAGATTGATAGATAGATAGATAAATAGATAAAAAGATAGAGAGACCGATAGATAAACATATAGATATACAGAATGATAGACAATTAGATAGATAGACAGATAGATAGACAGATAGATAGACAGATAGATAGACAAATAGATAGGCAAATAAATAGTCAGATAGGTTGATATATACATAGATAGATAGATATATAGGTAGATAGAAAGATAGATAGACATAGATAGATAGATCAATAGAAACATACATATAGAAAGATATAAAGATTGACAGATAGATAGATAGATAGCAAGATAGATAGACAGACTGATTGATTGATTCATAGATTGATAGATATATCAATAGATAGATAGATGATAGACAGACAGACAGATATATATATATATATATATATAGACAGATAGAAAGTCAGATAGATAAACATATAGATAGATAGTTTGGTAATTAATTAAATAGATATATAAATAGGCGGATAGATAGACAAAAAGATAGATATAAATTTAGATAAATATATTGAAAGATAGATATATAGACAGATAGATGTATAGATAGATAGATATACATGTAGATAGTTAGTTAAATAGATAGATAGATTGATAGAAAGAAAGAAAGATATATATATATATAGGAAGATAGATTTAGAGAATAAATAAATATATAGATAGACAGACAGACACACACACACACACACACACACACACACACACACACACACACACACACATATATATATATATATATATATATATATATGATAGATAGATGATAGACAGATAGACATATAGATATATAGACAGATAGATAAACATATAAATTGACATATTGATAGATAATTAGATAGATATATAGATAGACAAAAAGATAGATAAAAATTCTGATAAATAGATAAAAATTTAGATAGATAGAAAGATATATAGAAGTATATATAGATAGATAGATTGAATAGTCATATAGATAGATAGTTAAATAGTTAGATAGAAAGATAGTAGATACATAGATATATATATATATATATATATTGACAAACAGATAGATAAATAGACAAATAGATAGACAGATATATATACACACACACACACACACACACACTGATAGATAGATTGATAGATTGCTTGATAGATAGATAGATAAACATATAGATTGAAAGATAGATTGACAGATAGATAGAAAGTTAGATAGACAGACAGACAGATAGATAGATAGATAGATAAATAGATATATATATATATATATACACACACAAATAGATATACAGATATATACACATTAAGATATAGAAATTGATTGAGAAAGTGATAGATTGATAGACAGATAAATTGAAAGATAGATTGATAGATAGTTAGTTAGTTATACAGATAGATATACAAATAGATAGATAGACAGATATATAAATAGATGGATAAGCAGATAAATTTCAAGATAGATTGATTGATAGATAAAAAGATAAAAAGATAGAGAGACAGATAGATAAACATATAGATATACAAATTGATAGACAATTAGAAAGTTAGATAGATAGATAGACAGATAGATAGAAAAATAAATAGGTAGATAGGTTGATATGTACATAGATAGATAGATAGGTAGATAAAAAGATAGACAAATAGAAATGTATATAGATCAATAAAAACATAGATATAGAAAGAAAGATTGATAGATAGATACAAGATATATAGATATATAGACAATTAGATTGATTCATAGATAGATAGATATATAGATAGATAGATAGATGATACATAGACAGACAAATATATATATATATATAGAATGTCTGATAGATAAACATATAGATAGACAGATTGATAGATAATTAGATAGATATATAGATAGGCAAATAGATAGATAGAAAGATAGATACAAATTTAGATAGATAGATAGACAGATAAATATATAGACAGATAGATGTATAGATAGATAGATAGACATGTAGATAGATAGCTAAATAGATAGATAGATATATATATATATATATATATATATATATGTGTGTGTGTGTGTATATATATATGTATATATATATATATATATATATATAGACAGTTAGATATATAGATAAATAAATATATAAATAGGCAGATAGATAGATAGATATATAGATAGATAGATAGATATATATATATATGATAGACAGATAGAAATATAGACAGATAGAAAGTCAGATAGATAAACATATAAATAGAAATATTGATAGATAATTAGATAGATATATAGATAGGCAAATAGATAAATAAAAATTTCGATAGATAGATAAAAATTTAGATAGATAGATAGATAGAAGTATAGATAGATAGATAGATAGATAGAAGTATAGATAGATAGATAGATAGATAGATAGAATAGACATATAGATAGATAGTTAAATAGATAGATAGATATATATATATAGACAGATAGATAGATAGATAGATAAATACACAAATAGATAGACATACACACACACAGACACACACACACACTGATAGATAGATATATAGTCTAATAAATAGATAGATAGATATATAAACATATTGATTGAAAGATAGATTGACAGATTGATAGAAAGTTAGATCGACAGGCAGACAGACAGATAAACAGACATACATAAAGACATATAGATAGATAGATAAATAGATAGATAGATAGATTGACAGATAGATTGACAGATAGATATACAAATAGATAGTAAAATAAATATATAAATAGAAAAACGAATAGATAGACAGAAAGATAGATAGACAGACAAATAGATAGACAAATATATAGGTTGATAGATAGATAGATAGATATATATATATATATATATATATATATAACTAGCTAGATAGATAGACTAATAGTATATAAATATATAGATAGATAGTCAGATAGATAGATAGATAAATAGTTAGTTACATAGTTTGATAGATAGATAAAAAGATAGATTGATTGATTGATAAATTGACATATATATAGACAGAAAGATAGATAGATAGTTGATAGATTGATAGATAGAATGATATACAAATAATTAGATATATAGGTAGATAGATAGATAGATGAACTAATTAATAGATAGATAGATATATAAATAGATAGATAGATAGATAGACTGATGATAGATAGAGAGTTTGATAGTTTTATTGAGACACAAATTAATATACAGATTGATAGACATATAGATAGACATATAGATAGACTGATAGATAGATTGATAAACAAATAGATAGTAATATATATATATATATATATATATATATATATATATATATATAAATTAATAGATAGATAGATAGATAAATAGATAGATAGACATATAGATAGACACATAGTAACATAGATAAATAGATAGATAGATATATAGACGAATGGATTAATTGATATATATATATATATATATATATAAATAAATAGATTGATTGATAACAAGATAAATAGATAGATATATTGATAGATAGACATCAGATATAGATATAGATAGATAGATAGATGGATGATAGACAGACATATAAATAGATTGATTGATTGATTGACATATAAAAAGGCAAATAGAAAAATATATCGATAGACAGATTAATAGACAATTAGATATATATATATATATATATAGGTAAATAGATTGACAGGTAGATAGATAAAAATATAGATAGATAGATAGATACACATATAGATAGATAGTTAAATAGATAGATAGATCGAAAGATAGATAGATAGATACACATATAGATAGATAGTTAAATAGATATACAGATTGATAGATAGATAGATTAATTGACAAATAGATAGATAGATAGATATATATATATATATATATTTATATACATACAAATAGATAGACTAATAGATAGATAGATATATAGATAGATAGATAGATAGATACACAGATAGATTGAAAGATAGATTGACATATATATTGACTGATAGATAGAAAGTTAGATAGACATATAGAAAGAAAGATAGATAGATAGATAAATAGATTGATAGATATATATACAAATAGATAGACAAATATATATATAAATAGAAAAACAAATAGATAGACAGAAAGATAGATAGACAGACAAACATATAGATAGAAAAATAAATAGACACGTAGAAAGAAAGAAAGAAAGATAGATAGATAATTTATATAAAATGATAGAAAGATATCTAGATAGATAGACTAATAGATACATAGATATATAGATAGATAGATAGTTAGTTAGTTAGTTAGACAGATAAATAGAATGAGAGATAGAAAGATAGATAGACAAATAGATAGATAGGTGATAGATAGAGAATAATTGACAAATAGTTAGACATATATATAGATAGATAGATTGATTGATTAATATATTGATAGATATATAAATAGATAGATTGATTGATTCATACATAAATAAATAGATTTATAATTATATTGATACATGAATTAATAGACAGATTAATAGGCATATAGATAGACTGATTAATAGATAGATAAACAAATAGATTGACAAATATATATATATATATATATATATATATATATATATATATATATATATATATATATATATACACACACAGATAGATTAATAGATTTACTGATAAATTGATAGATTGACAGATATATAGATAAATAGATAGACAATTTGGTAGACAAATAGATAGATAGATCGATGGATAGATAGATAATTAGATATACAAATATATAGCGACATAGACAAAAAGATAGACAGATATATAGATAGATTAATAGATAGATATATAGATAGATAGATACGTAGATAGACAGATATAAAGATAGACAGATAGATAGAAATATAGACAGATAGATAGATAGACAGATAGATAGATAGATAGTTAAATTGAGGGAGAGAGAGATAGAAAGTTAGATAGATGGAAAGATAGACAAATAGATAGACATATTGATAGATAGAAAGATACATATAAAGATTGACATATAGATATATAGATAGACAGATAGATAGAATGATAGATAGATTAGAGGTGTCAAATAGGCCATTCCTAGATGTCTTGGCATGATTTTGGTCTGCCCGACTGTGCTTCCATGATGGTCAAGGCATGACATGGTTACTCTCTTGTGTCCCGCCTAGCCCAACATGGTTTCTTAAAGTCAGGCTTGGCACGACCCGCCACCATGACCAGTATTTTACCGTACCGGGTTAGCCTTGTACGGGATGGTTTAAATAAATAATTTTTTTTGTTTATAATATTTATGTAATTATAATATATAAAATTTGATTAGATAATATTTAAAAAATAACAATATTTAAATTATAAATTGAAAATTTTTGAATAGTTATAAAGTTTTATTTTTTTATGTAATTTGTTTTAATTATGTTTTAACTAGAGTAATAGATTTAAATTATAATTTATTAGAATTAAATTTTAGAATTTTTAATGAAATTCTTAAACACAAAAATAAAATAAACATAAAATTTCTTTTACAAAAATTACAAAGCCACAAAGTCAAACTAAATGCCCAAACCAATGCAAATACAATGTAAATTAAAATAAGTAGACAAAATTAAAATCAAAAATCAGCATCCAACAAAACTCAAGGCTCATAAGTATATGCATAAATATAATATAAGTGTTGCTGCCAGTGTGTCGCAATCTCATCAACTGTGAGGCATCAAGTGGCAACCTCATTAATCATCCATCGGTGTATCATTATCATCCTCAACCTCAACATCAAAATCACTATCATATGGGTCATCATCAGCAACAACTCCTTTGCTTTCACTATAGTCCCTATTCCAGCACGATCCTAGATGCTAAACCTCAAATCATTCCAATCCTTCATGCACACTAAACCTCAACAATATTTGGAAGTAATCTCGATCTTCTATCCAAAATCATATTCACTACAATAGAAAAAACAAACTTTGATGTTAAGGTTGACACTAGAGAAGTCAGTAGATCCCGTGTCATCTTAGATAGCACGGGAAAGGTGGACTCATATGATTTATACCACTATAATATATCAAGATTCTTTACATCAAAATGTGATAGGATTGAGCAATAATCGGTATCTAAGAACCAAGAAAGCTTGCTCATATTCGACGGTCCACCCTGTCGTTTCCCCTTTGCTAATTGAATGGAAAATTCATCATTTCTAAATATGGTATCTATTTCCATACTCACAGTTTCACTTCTACTGCCACCATACCTAGTATCGTAGTATATGAAAAGGTTAGTCAACTTCTCATGAATGAACCCATTCGGTGGGTCTTTCAGGTTCATGCACGAGGAAATGTAAGTCAAAATGTTTTCTATCCCTTCCACATTAACCCTAGGGTCCATGCATGCAGCAAGACAATAAATAGATGGAATGGTGGAAATGTATGCTAAGTACTTGGTTTCCATCTCTACAATCAGCTAAGTGTCGGGTCAGCCCGATAATTCCTAAACATGCTACTAATGTTGCATATGCACCTGAGTGCAAAGCAAGTCATGAAAGTATAAACCAATGAACACATGTTCATTATGTCATAAAAAATCTTCAGGAATTTCATAATTGAAATTCTTGTAGCCTAGTCACTTTTGTCAATAAAAAGTTAGTCACTTTTACTATTGATGTAATCGAATATCACGTATTCGTATCCAACACTTGATCCAACATCAGGTACGTGTTATTCCAACAGTGCCTCACATCTAATTTGAATTTCTTCTTCTTATGATTTGTAGACAAACAGAGACTACCGAACTCATGTTGTATGCGAGACATGTGAATGTATTTTAGTGAGTTACGTATAATATTCAAAGCAGGGGAACACACCTTCATATTCGCTTGTACAATCAAGTTAATCACATGATACATGCATCTGACATAAAAAATCTCTCCTAATTGTGCATCTCTAATATTCCTAACAAATATGTTAATTGCTCTCTATTATTAGATGCATTATTGAATGTGATATATAAATTTTATTTTGAATTTTATATTCTCTAAAGATCTGCATCATATACTCAAAAATGGTCGGGTCATCATGAGGATAAAGAATCTCAGAGAATCCTAATATTTTTTTATTCATCATCCATTTAGAATTTACATAGTGGATTGTGAGACATGCAAAAGATGAAACATCGTGATTAGTCCAGATATCGGACATCACAGACACCACACCACTATATATCATAAATTCATTAATTATTATTTATTTTTCTAACTTATAAAGTATTAGTATGTCATTCCTAGATGTGGACCTAAAAATCCTTTGATAAGCAGGCTAAAAATATGTCTGCAGATGCCCACTACCCTTGGATCTTCTGAAAATCTGATCAGAAGACCAATCAGGGTGTTAAGTTTTGTCATGCATTCCCTACTCAACTCACTGTGGTATATGAAGGGGGTAAACTTTGAGATTGAACTCGATCCAGCAACAAAAAAAGAATTACTAAGTTGGGTTTGCCTAAGATCTAATACATCATGTTTTTTGGTGTATATTTTGGCATGCATTTTAAAGTGCTCAGTCCCAACCGCACTCTTACAAGTAAAAATTTTATTACAATATTTGCATAGTGTTGTTTCTTCTTCCTCAACCCTAACCTTTTTTCTGTTTTATTGTATTAAAATGAGTCCAAACTACAAACATCTCCCTAGTTTTTTATTTTTTAGATGTATGGGTTGAGACAACCGAAGAAACAAAAATTTCACCAGCTTCTGAGCTTTGTGTAAGATTTTAATTTTCTAAATTTAAATTATTTTCATTAGTAATAGTCATTTTTTTGCTTTTTAAGACAAAATGATAGATTAAGCAGTAGAGAAAGAGAAAGTAAAAAAACTAATTCTTTTTAAATATTAATTATTATTTAAAAATTTTAGTTAAAAAAAGTAAAAAAATAAAAATATTCATAAAGCACAGTAAAGGTAAAGCACGTGTACCACACCATGACCAAGAATCCAACTTCCAAAGCCAAGCCCGAGTGCAAGTCGTGAGTCCCAAAAAGTCATGTGGAAATTTCGAGAGAGAGAATATTAGAAGAGAGATTTTAGAGAGAGTGAGAATTAATATTTTTGAACCACATAAAATTAGAGAGAGGGGATTTTTATAGGATATAATTAAGAATTTTTTTTTAAAAAAAATATTTTTTTATATATTTAAATATTTTATTGCTTTTTTGGGGGCTGAATCATGTGGGCCGTGGGATTCAGCCCCATAGCTGTTGGAGGCAAAATCCAACGGCTAAAATTCAAAAATTTTTATTTTTTTTATTTTTTTTATTTTTTTTATTTTTTTTAATTTCAAATCCTTGTGGATTGGGGGCGAGCCAGCGGGATGAGTGGGGAAGGGGGGGATGGATTCGGACCCAAGCCCAAGTAGTTTTCAGAATTGTTGGGCTCTGCTTCTATGGCTGGGGTGGTTTAGCGGGTAGTGCCAAAGTGTCGTGTCAATGGGCCACGGAACCGTGCTGAGCCATGCACGAAATGAGGCACGGTTGGCCTCGGCATAGCACGAGATGGTTCCTACGATAAACAGGCAGTGCATAAGAATAGGGGCGAAAAATCTTTGTGACATACTAGGCTGGGTATGGCAGAAATGTGTCGTGCCTCGTTCCGGGGCAGAACATCATTCTACCTTTAAAATAGGTAGAAAGATAGATAGATAGACAGACAGACAAATAGATAGATATATATATATATATATATATATATATATATATATAGACAGATAGATAGACAAACAGTCAGACATATAGATAGATAGATAGATTAATAGATAAATGGAAAGATAGTTAGTTAGATATATAGAAAGATTGCTAGATATAAAGACAGGTAGATTGATTGATTGATTGATTAACAAAATGATAGACAGATTATTAGAGAGATTAATACATAGAAAGATAGGTAGGTAGATATAAAGAAAGATAGATATATAGATAGATAGATTGATTGATTGAGAAATAGATAGATAGATAGACATATAAATAGATATAGAAATAAAGATAGATAGAAAATAGATAGGCAGATAGATAGATAGACAGACAGATTGATTGATTGGTAAATAGGTGGATAGATAGAAATATAGATAGACATATAGATAGAATAATAGATAGTTAGATAAAAAAAATAGATATATAGATAGTTAGTTAGCTAGATAGAGAAATAGATAGAAAGAGAATAGAGAGAAAGAAAGATAGATAGTTAGACATATAATTAGATCGAAAGATTGACAAAAAAATAATTAGATAGATTGAGAGATAGATTGATTGACTAATAAATATATAGATAGACTAATAGATAAATAGACAGATATATAGATAGATAAATAGAAGGTAGAAAGATATATTGATAGTTAGATAGATTGATAGATAGATAGATTGATAGATATTTTGATATGTAGATAAACATATATATACACAAAAAGAAAGAAAGAAAGAAAGATAGATAGATAGATAGACATACAGATAGATAGAGAGATAAATAACATATAGATAGATAGATAGATAAGAAAGATAAATAGATAGATAGATAGACATATAGATAGATAGATAGATAAACATATAGATAGATATTTAGATAGATAGACAAATCTATATACAGATTGATAGACATATAGATAGATAAATAGATATATAGATAGACAGACAAATAGATATATATATATATATATATATATATATATATAGAAAGATAGAAAGATATATAAATAGATAGATAGATAGACTAATAGAGAGATAGATTGATTTATAGACTAATTGAAAGACTGATTGATAGACAAATTTATAGGCAGATAGATAGATAGGCCTGTAGATAGATAGATAGATAGATAGGCCTATAGATAGATAGATAGATAGATATATTGATATATAGACATATAATTAAAGAGATATATTGAAAAATAGATAGATAGAGAGACAAATAGATAGACAGATAGATTGTTATATAGATAGATATATAAATAGATAGAATGAAAGATAAATATATAGACATATAGATCGACAAATAGATAAATAGATAGAAAGATGAACAGATAGATAGATAGATAAATAGACAGACAGACAAATAGATAGATAGATAAATAAATAAATAAATAAATAAATAGACATGTAGATAGATAGATAGATAGACAGATATTTTGACAGATAGATAAATAGATAGAGATAGATAGAGAGATAGATATATAAATAGATAGATAGATAGTTAAATAAAGAGAGAGATAGATAGTTAGATAGATTTATTAAAAGATAGATAGATAAATAGATAGACAGATCGATAGATAAATATACAGATAAATAGATAGACAAATAGACAGATAGATGGATAGATAAATAGATAGACAAATAGATAGACAAAAAGATAGATAGATAGATATATATATATAGATAGAGAGACAGATAGATAGATTAATAATTTAATTGAAATATGAATAGATTTATAGATAGTTAGATATACAAAAAGATAGATAGATATATAGATAGATAGATATATAGATAGATAGACAAAAAGATAGACAGATTATTAGACAGATCGATACATAGAAGGATAGGAAAATAGATAGATAGATAGAGAGATTGATTGACAAATACATAGATCGATGATAGACATATAGTTAGAGATATAGAAATAAAGATAGATAGAAACTAGATATATAAATATATAGATCGGCAGATAGATAGATATATAGATAGACAGATGGATTAATAAATAGGTGGATAGATAGAAACATAGATAGACTAATAAATAGACTTATAGATCAAAAGATAGATAGAATAATAGATAAATAGAGATTTAGAATGTAGATAGTTAGATAAACAAATAGATATATAGATAGGTAGTTAGTTAGTTAGATAGAAATTTAGATAGAAAGATAGAGAGAGAAAGATAGATAAGTAGTTAGACATAAAAATAGATCGATAGATAGACACACATATAAATAGATAGATAGATAGATTGACTGATAAATAAATATATAGACTAATAAATAGATAGATAGACAGACAGATTGATTGATAGATAAATAGTTGGTAGAAAGATATATAGATTGAAAGATAGACTGATAGATATTTAGATTGATAGATAAATTGATATATAGATTGATTGATTGATTGAGAGATAGACTGATTTATAGACTGATTGAGAGACTAATTGATAAATAAATTGATAAGCAGATTGATAGATTTATAGATAGACCTAAAATAGATAGATAGATATACAAATAAATAGACATATACATAGACAAATATATTGAAAGATAGATAGAGAGATAGATAGACAGATAGATACACATATAGATTAAAAGATAGATATATAGATAGATAGATAGATAGATAGATAGAAAGTTAGAGAGATATATAGACATATAGATAGACAAATAGATAAATAGATAGAAAGAGAGATAGATAAATAGATAGATTGATTATTTGACAGATAGATAAATATATAGATAGATATATAAATAGAAAGATAGATAGATAAATAGCTAGATAGACATGTAGAAAGATAAATAGACAAATATTTTGACATATAGATAGATAGATAGATAGACAGACACAAAGATAGATATATAAATAGATAGAAAAAGAGAGAGTCAAATAAAGAGAGAGACAGACATGAAAGATAGACAATTAGATATTTTTATTAATAGTCAGATAGACAAATAGATAGAGAGATAAATAGATAGACAGATATACAGATAGATAAATAAACACAATGATAGATAGACAAATAGATAGATAGAAAGATAGATATACAGATATATAGATAGATAGAGAGACAAATTGATAGATTAATAATTAGATAGAAAGATAGTCATATTGAAAGATAGTTAGATATACAAAAAGAACGATAGATATATTGATAGATAGATAGAAATATATAAAAATAGATAGAAAAAAAATCGATAGATATATAAAAAGATAGATAGATTATTAGATAGATTGATACATAGAAAGTTAAGTAGATAGATTGAAAGAAATATAGATAGAGAGATAGATTGAAAGATTGATTGACAGCTAGATAGATAGATGAAAAGATAAATAAATCGAAAGAAAGATAGATAGATAAAAAGATAAATAATTAGCAAGATAGAAAGAAAGAAAGATAGATATATAGATAGACAGGCAGATATATAGATAGATATATAGAATGATTGATAAACAGATAGATAGACATGCAGATATAAAGATAGATAGATAGATAGATAGATAGAAATATAGCTAGATATATAGATTGATAGATAGCTAGATAAATAGATATATAGACAGCTAGATAGACAGATAGATAGATAGATAGATAGATAAACAGACGTATAGATAAAAATATAGACTAATAGACAGACAGACAGATAGAAAGATAGGTAGATAGAATAATTGATAGATAGATAGATAGATACATAGATAGACAAATAGATAGACACATAGATATATATATATATATATATATAGATATATATATATAGATATATATAGATATATACATATATATATATATACACACACATATATATATTTAGACAAACTGATTTTTAGATAGATAGATAGATAGATAGATATATAGACAAACATATAAATATATAGATAGGCACATTCATAGACACATACATTGACAGATAGATAGACAGATCGTTATTCAAGAAGATATTCAGATAGATATATAAGAGATAGATATATATAAAGTCAAATTAATTAATAGATAGATAGATAGATATATGGACACATAGATAGATAGATTATTATATAGATAAATAGATAACTAGAAAGATAGATATACAAATAGATAGATAAATAGACAAATAGATATACATATAAATAGAAAGAAATAAAAATAGATAGATTAATAGATAATAAGATAGACTATTAAATAGGAAGATAAATAAAAAGCTATATATATATATAAAGATTGATAGATAGATAGATATAGAGATCAAAAGGTAGATAGATAGAAAGATAGATAGATATACAGATAAATTGAAAGATAGATAGATCGATAGATTCAAAAATAGACAAACTAATAGATAGCTAGATAGATAGACAGATCGATAGAGAGCTAGATAGATACATATATAGATAGATAGAATGAAAGAGAAATTGATAGACATATAGATCCATAAAAATAATGATTGATTGATATATAGACACATATATAGTTAGTTAGTTAGATAGGTTCGAGATATATATAGTAGATTTATAAATATATAGATTGACAGATAGAAAGATAAATAGATATATAGACAAGCATATATATACATAGATAGATAGATAGACATATAGATATATATAAAGAAAGAAATATAGATAGATAGACAAATATATAGATTGATAGAAAGATAGATACACAGATAAATACATAAATAGATAGATAGATAAATAGACAGACAAATAGATATATAGATATAAAGACAGGCAAGTAGATATATTTATAGATAGAAAGTAATATAGATAAACTTATAAATAGAAGATCGATATACAAATAGAGAGATAGATAGATAGCGAAATATAAAGACAGATAGAAAGATTGATAAAAATATTTATAGATAGAAAAATTGATAGATAATTATATAATTATATAGATAGATAGATAGACAAATAGTTATTTAGTTAGATATATAGATAGATAGATAGATAGATAGACAGATAGTTATTTAGTTAGATATATAGATAGATAGATAGATAGAGAAATATATAAAAAATTCAAAGATAGATTATTAGATAGATAGATAAATACATAAATAGATAGATAGATAGATAGACCAATAGATAGACAGATATATAGAACGATAAATAGATAGAAATATAGATAGATAGATAGATAAAATAATTGATAGATAAATAGATAGAAAGATAGACAGACAAATAGATAGATAGATAGATAGACATATAGATATACAAATAGATAGACAAATAGATTGATATATAGATAAAAAGAAATATAGATAGATACACAGACTAAGATAAAGATAGATAGACAGATAGATTGATATATTGATAGATAGATTGATTGATTCATATATATATAGATAGACACATAAATAGGCAGATAGATAGACAAGTATATAGAAAGATAGATAGGGAAATAGATAGACACGGATATATAGACAGACAGATAGATAGAAGATAGATATATAAACTGAAAGATAGATATATAAACTGAAAGATAGATAAATAGATAGATAGACATGTAAAAAGATAGGTAGAAATTAGTTAGATAGACAGATAGATAGTTAAATAGAATGATACATAGATATATAGACATATAGAAAGACATATAGATATACACATAGATATATATATATATATATATATATATATATATATAGTTCAATCGATTGTTAGATCTATAGATCGATAGTTAGATCTATAGATAGATCGATAGATAGATAGTTATATAGATAGATAGACAGACAGTCATATATATATATATATATATATATATATGTATAATAAAACATATAGATAGATAGATAGCTAGCTAGCTAGATAGATAGGCACATCGTTAGAAACATTCATAGACAGATAGATAAACAGATCAATTGACCAAAAGATATATAGATAGATATATAGAAAGATAAATAAATTATAGACAGATATATAGATATAAAAATAGATATATAGATAAAAAATATATACATAGATTATTAGATAGATAGATACATAAATAGATAGATAGATATATAGAAAGATAGATAAAAATAGATAGTCATATAGATAGATAGATAAATAGATAGATAGATAGATAGATAGATAGATAGACAGAAAGATCGATAGATAGATAGATAGAATGATAGATAGATAAATAGATAGATAGATAGACATAAACATAGATAGATATATAGACATATAGATTAACATATATATAGACAGATAATAGGTTGCTAGATAGAATGATAGATAGACAGATAGATTGATAGTTATATAGATAGATACAAAGATAGATAGTTAGATAGATAGGCAGATAGATAGATAGATAGAGATATATATAAATAAATAAATAGATAGATAGATAAACTGTATGATATACTTTTAGATAGATATATACATATATAGACCAATAGATAGATAAATATATAGACAGAGAGATAGCTAGATAGATAAAAATAAAGAAATACAGATAGAAATATAGATAGATAGATAGATAGATAAAAAATATACATATAGATAGACATATAGAAAGATAGATAGATAAACAAAAAGATAGATAGACATATAGACTTGTAAAAAGATAGATAGATAAACAGATGGATAGTAAAATAGACAGATTAATAGATCATAAAATGATAGAAGATAAGTAGATAAATAGATTTTAAAATAAATAAATAGTTTCATAGATAAATTTATAGATAAATTGATAGATAGATTGATAGATAGATAGACAGATAATTAGAAAAACTAAATGATATATAGATAGATAAATAGAAAGATACATATAATGACAAATAGATTGATTGATAGATAGATTCATAGATAAATTGTCAGACAGATTGATATATATATTTATAAAAACATTTATTGATCAATTTTAGATATATAGATAGACAGATAGATAAATAGATAGATAGATATATATATATATATATATATCAACAAATAGATCGATAAATGGATAGATTGAAAAATAAAAAATAGATCAATAATATGATAAACATATTAATAGACAAATTTATAGATTGATAAAAAGATAGAATAATATACTGATTAATATATAGATTTATAGATTGATTTAAAGACTAATAGATAGACATATTGATACATAAATCATATAGACAGATAGATAGGCAGATAGATGACATATAGAAAGATAGATAGATTGAAAGATAGAAAATAGATAGATAAAAAGATATATAGATAGATAGATAAAAAGATATATAGATAGATAGATAAATAAATAGATAGATAGATAAATTACTAGATATGCATATAGATAGATAGATTGATAGACAAATTGGTATTCATATTGATAGACAGATTAATATTAAGATTGATAGATAGATAGATATAGAAATTTATAGATGTATAGACAGATAGATAGATATATAAAGAAATTTATAGTTGTACAATGAGGTAGATAGATAGATAGATAGATAGATAGATTGATTGATTAAAAATATACTATCAAATTTATACAAAATATATAGATAAATGGATAGCCAAATAATTAGAAAGATAGATAAATAGATAGATAGATATATAAATAATTATAATGATAAATTGATAGAGAGATACATAGATAGATAAACTAATAGATAGACTAATAGATAGTTTGATAGATAGATAGACATATAGATAGATAGCTTGATAGAAATATAAATAATTTAATATATATATTTATAACTAGATAGAGAGATAGATATATATATACAAATAAATAGTCAGAGAGATAGATAGCTAGATAGATAGACTAACAGATATATAGATATCTAGATAAATAGATAGACCGATAGAAAGGTAAATTGATAGTGAGATTGATATTTAGATTGATATACAGTTTGATAGATGATAGATAGACAGATATATAGATAGAGAGATTGATAGATAGATAGATAGATAGACAGATAGACATATAGATATATAGATAGATACACAGATTGATAGACAAATAAATAGACAGGTACAAAACAGATAAATAGAAAGATAGATATAAAATAGACATATAGATAGACTGAAAGATAAATAGATAGAAAGATAGATAGAAAGAGAGACAAATAGACATATAGATAGATATTTTAATAGATTCATTGATTGATTGAAAAATAGATAGACATGTAGATATATAGATATATAGATTGATTGATTGATAGAAAGAAAGAAAGATAGACAGATAGATAGATATATAAATAGATAGAAAGATAGATAGACAGGCAGATAAATAGATAGATTGATTGAAAAATAGATAGACATGTAGATTGATAGATAGAAATAAAGAAAGATAGTTAGATAGATAGACAGATAGATATATAAATAGATAGACAAATAGATAGACAAATAGATAGATAAATAGATAGATAGATAGATTCATAGACAGATAGATAGATAGAAAGATACATCCTTATATAGATAGATAGATAGATAGATAGGCACACACACACACGCACATATATATAAACAGATAGATATTTAGATCGATAGATAGATAGACAGATAGATAGATTGACATACAGACATATAGATACATTGATAGATATACAAATAGATAGATAGATAGACATATAAATATATAGCTGATACTATGTTTCCCAAAAATTTTATTTGTATCTATCAAAAATCTTATTTACCAAATTTAGCATACAACTTATATTCTCTGATAATTTGGAGAACAACTTGTAAATGATTTCTTGATCTCATTTGGATTAAGAATAGATCAAAATGTCATCTACAAAATTTATAATAAAATGATCTAAATATGGCTGAAATATTCTATTCATGTGATCCCTGAATACTCCTTGCATGTTTGATAATCCGAAAGGTACTACTGTAAACTCAAAATGTTCATTCTTCTTTTTAAATACTATCTTAGGAATGCTAGCCTTTTAACTCTAAACTAGTGATATTTGATATGATGATATATTTTGGAAAAGACTCATATCCCGTTTAATTGGTCATACAAATCATCAATTCTTGGTATTAGATTATGATTTTTTATTTTAACTCAATTCTTGTCTATAGTCAATGCCCAGTCAAAGGGTCTTATGCTTCATTGAAAATAGAAATGGAGCATCCCAAGCTAAAGTACTGGGTTTAATTAAATCCTTGTCCAAAAAAATCTTGTATCTAGACCTTAAATTCTTGTAATTCGATAAGTTTCATCCTATTATACTCATATAAATTGGTGATGTACCAGGGTGAAACTCAATACAAAATTCCACAAGTTTGTATTGGGGTAATCCTGCTAGTTTATTTGGAAAATATCCTCATATTCACAAACTATCTGAGACAAATCCATATTCAGTGTCTCCTATTCTTCTAGGGTGAGACATGCCAGCAAACCCATCGTTTATCCATGTTATTTATAATCATATAGTCTCGGGTACAAAATCATGGTTATATCCTTGAAAAATAACAGTTGCATTATCTAGTGCGTATGCAATAATTTTTCTATGATCATAATCAAAAATGACTCGATGTGTTATCAACTAGTCTATGTCAATAATTATATCAGAATCTAATATGTCCATGATCCTAGGTCTATCATGAGCTAAATCCCTAAGATTTCTAACTCACAATCTTGATATATCTGACTAATTTTCAGCTTATTCCCCAAGAGAGAAGTCACATGCAATGGCTCGTCCAAGTTTTTAACTTTTAATCCCAATTATTTCAAACATGATGTAGAAATAAATGAATGTGATGCACTAGAATCCAATAAAACTTTTGATCATAAATGAAAAAACAAAAAAGTACCTTGTATTACATACTAATATATCCTCTCCATCTATGGTGTATTAAAATAGACATGATCTTGGGTCCTCAATGTCCCAGCCTATGGGCCGTATCCTCTCTGGTATGCTTGTGAAGTAGGAGTTATTTGAAGAATACCTCAAGATTACACTTGATTCCCTTGACCCTTACTAGAGAAATGAGGAATAAACTGTCTACATATTTTTCATTGATGTCTAGGACTGTGATGTCTCATAATCCTAGGATCCTATCTTCAGTAGGCACTCTCATTTTCAATGTTTAGGCTAATGGTAGTAAAAACAAATTCTATATTCAATTTGGCTAGAATTCCTAGTTTGGCCTTGGCCTTGATAACTGCAATATTATCTCTAAAATCCTCGTGAAATAAAAGATCTCTACCACTTTTAGAAAAATGATAACACACTTTTCTCTTTCCACTTGCACTCCCACTCATCTCCCAAATTTTTCACGCATCATCGACCTCTCGCTCAATGACTAAAGTTGTCTTAACCATTGAATTCATATAATAAATATGAAATCTCATAATCTTGCATTGGATGGACAATTTCAATCCATCTTCAAATTTATGAACCTTAGCCACATTATTGTCCCCATAATAATTTCCAAAATATGTCAATTCGGTGAATTTAGCTATGTAGTCAAGCACTTTAATATTTTCTTGTATCAGTTCAAAAAATTCAAGTGTCTTAGCATGTCTAATTGAAGTTAAAAAATATTTCTCCATGAATAGTTCTTGAAATTCTTTTCATGTCTTTGACTCTATATTCTCTGAGACCTTGATCCAATCCCACCAAATTTGAGATCACCCTATAGTTGGAAAGCTGCTAGCCGAATCTTTGTTGCAAATGAAGTGTTCACCATAGCTTACAAGATTTTTTCAACTCATCAAAACCAAAGATCTTCTACCATTGGGTCCCCTCCTCCTATAAATATTAAAGCATACTATGTTTTGAACCTTTACAGATTACTTGACCCATCATATTCCTCCATCCGCACTAATCTGTGGAACAGTGGAAACTGTGACACCCACAGCCTCTATGAAAGTCAGTTGCTCAAAGATGGGTGGTGATTGATCATCATTTCATGGACATCCTTTATGTTCACATTCTCTACTTGAGATCTACATAAGTCAAATAATGATTTAAAAATCATATTCGTGTACTATTATTAGTGCACATGCCAACTAATAATAGACTTTTCATTTTAAAAATATCTTTTCATTTTCTGAACTACTAAGGTTATGTTTCATTACCCTAGTGTTCCTTCCTTTTTTTTTCCATTTTCCACAATGCATATAATCAATACAATCTAAAATATCAACATGCCACACACCAATGTATAAATAATAAAAAACCACTTTGTGTCATAATCCCTTCTATGAAATTTTATACCTAGAACTTGATACCAAGGTAATACCTGCATATTAATTTTTTTCTGAGTATTAGATATTTATATATCTAAACTTTCCTGCCACATTATGAAATTTATACCAATTTTGAGCTATAAGTAATAATATATCTAACCTCTGATACCATGTTGTGACACCCCAATCCACATGGGGTCTAATTCATTCCATCACATAACAAAATATGTGATAAAATAAATTTTTTTTCAAATGTAGCTTACATATTTTTTTTTATTTGCTCAGTACAATAAAAACATATAATATACAATTTTTTTTTCAAATGTAGCTTATAAACTATATTAGACAATCTTCTGAAAAAATATTTTTTTATTTGATATTCTATGATATGTATTAGACATTCTCCAAAAAATATCATATAACTCAGTCTGGATGTTGTCTCACTTCAAGTTTGCATAATAATATTAGACATTCTCTGAAAATTATCACGTAACTTAGTTTAGACATTGTCCCAATTTTAGTTTGCATAATTAATATCTATTATATCTTTACATATGTATACCATGCATCCACCCATTTATTTTCCCGTGTATATAAAATGCAATTATATCATTTATGATTAAACCATGTTCCAAGCATATTTATAACTATCCAAATACAATTCACACTGCAATATATTTTACTAAATAAAATACAAAAATTTTCACACATTAACCATTCATTATTAAATTTATAAATAGTTTGAATTTAAATATAAATCATGATCATTAATAGCCCTTAAATAGAAAGAAATTCTAATAGGAGAAATCCACTACCTTTGGGAATATTTCATAGAAACTTTAGAAATTTGATATCAATTTGAAGCTTCGTCGCATAGAGCAACTTTGTTCTTGGACTATTCTGTCTCGACTCAGGAATAATCATATATTACCAAAAGAAAATTAATGAATCATTTTTTTTCTCCGTGCTGCATTTCACACCAACATTCTTTTTTTCCCGTCTCCCCATATTTCTGATTCCCATCTATTTTTTATAACTATTACTCTTTTATTAAAATAATATAAAAAACTTATTATTTTTGCTTTTTTTTCTTTGACACAAGGGTTATGCTTGAGGGTAGCCATGTCACTCGTGCAGTGGCATGATCTTTTTTTTATCTCTTCATTATTATTATAATAAAGCAAAATTAAAAAAATAACTAAATTTTGACTTCTTTAGAATTTGATGAAATTTATCACCATAGCTATGTTTCTAAAGATGAATTCAATGATGAAATCTATTTTATAATAAGGCTCTAAAATTTTTAGATTATTTTTCCTTATTATAAAGTTATCATTTTTCCCATTTTCTAGAAAAAACATATTATTTATTTATTTATTTTTCTTTTTTTTCTAGATTTCACAAATTAATAGAAAGATAAATAGATATACATATAGACAAATAGATAGTTATACATATAGATAAATAGATAGATAAATAGATAGATAGATATACAAATAGATTGATAGACATATAGACCTATAGATAGAGGGACAAATAGAAATATAGATTGAGAGACATATTGATATATAAATAGATAGTCAATTAGATTACTAGATAGATAAATAGATAGATAAAAAATAGATATATAGATAGACATATTAAAAGATAAATAGGCATATAAAATGAGTGATATATAGATATATAGAAATATTGATAGATAGACAAATTGACTGATAGACAAATAGATAGATTGACAAATATATAGATATATAGATAGATAGGTAAATATTTAGATAGATAATTAGATAGACTTGAGAAAGATAGACTAAAAATAGACAAATAAGTAAATAGATAGATATATAGATACAAAGATAGATAGACAGACAGACCGATAGACAGAAACATAGACACACAAATAGATTGATAGAAATACAATCAATAGATAGACTGACAGAAATATGACTACAAGAAAATGTTCATTTAGATAGGAAAATTTAGCTAGGGATCAATCCCTAGCTAAATTGTGAGGGACTAGTTAGGGAATAACATGGAATTTCTGATTTTACATTGAAATAAAATTTTGCAGTGGATTAGCGACAGATTAGTGATGGAATAGTGACTTAAATTCCACGCAAAGAAAAGCAAGAAATTTAGGGATAGATTTAGCAACTAATTTAGTGATGGAATTCCCTAGCTAATTACATCAAGAATATAGCGACAGAATTTCTCTAGCTAATTTTATCCAAAATATTGTGACTAATTTAGTGACGGATTTCCATAGCTAATTTAATCCAGAAAATAGCGAAAGATTTAGCGATGAAATTTCCCTAGCTATTAAAAATTAGAATATAGCGATGAATTTAACAACGGAACTTCCCTAGCTAATTACATCCGGAATATAACGATGGATTTAGTGATGGATTTAGCGACGACATTTCCTTCGCCAATCTTTAATTATTTATTTTTTTTAATTTATTATTTATTTTAATATTTTATTTAATTTTATTTATTTAATGTACGTTATGGTCTATAGATGAGCAATCCTTGAAAGACACATTCTTCTCGTAAAATTATAAAAAGACATTATAATTAAAAAATTTTAAAAAATATAAAAATACAAAAAATTTATATTAATAAGGACTAAAATAACTATTTTTATGATTATAAATTTTTTAAAAAAATTAAACAAAAAATTTTTCTAAAATTTTTAATTAAGAAACTTCATACTTTAAAATTTCTACTAATATATAGGTAAAATAATTTATTGTATGATTAAATAGAAAATATTTTCAAAAATATCTGAATTGATGAATAAATTAGTAAATATTAATATTATTATAAGTATAAACAAATATTATGATTATAGAAAACTTTTAAAAAAATAAGTAATACAAAATTTAAAAATCTTGAAATATAATAAAAATTTAACTTTTTTCATTAAATTTAAAAGAAAATAAATAAATATTTAAAAATAAATACATAGATGTTTGCCCCTACTAAAATTTATAATAATTAAACAATTGAGTAATATTTTTACTATTAGCATTTAATATTCAGTCCTTATTAAAATAATAAATATAACTTTTTTTTAATTATCTTCTCACTTTAAGTAATTTTTAGAATTTTAAAAATAATAAATAATATCAAATTATAAAATTTTATGCCTTTAAAATTATTTTATATTATCTTTATAAAAATTAATATGAATTCTTTAAAATTTATAATCATAAATATATATATTTATATATTTTTTAACATAAAGAGTATTTTATAACTCTTAGAAAGTGTCTAAAAGACAAATCATCTTTTCATGTATGTCTTTTTATATGATGTTCGTAAATTTTGTAGCTATTTGATTTTTTTGTTATAAGGCTAAACATATATTTTTTGAAATTAATTATATATTTATTGTTTAATTAATTTTATAATAAAAAATTGTGAGGTGTTTGTTTCTCATGTGTACCTTGCTACCCACACATAAATTTTTGAAAATATATTGAAAATAAATAAAAAAAATGAGTCTTTATGTATTTTATATATTTATTGTTATTTTAATGTTTATATAATGAAAAATTTAAATATTTTGGTAATTTAGTCACTTTTTGTCGAGACTCGAGTGACAACTCTGACAAGCATCTAAGTCCTCCACAGTCCCCCTCTATCTCTCGACACCGATGCATCAATACCTAATCAAAGAGTAATTGAGAATTTCTTATTGATTTCAGATACGTTTTCTACTCTAATTATTCTTCATCGATTATCATAAAGCAAGAGTGTGTGTTTTGATTCTGTTATTTTTTAACTCAAAATTCTTCTTCATTAATCACCCTGTTATGCTTGGATTGCTTATATAAACTGATTCGTATACATACTTCATGCATGTATGATATAATGCATTCTCATTGTGTGGAAGTTGATGGTGCACAGTTGGTATGCTGACTTGATTTCCATATTTTTTTTCCACTCGACAATCTTGTGATTTTCGATTATAATCACAAAATGGGTGTTGGTTTTTGTGGTGAGCAGTGTGTATATCACAAATATTTAATTTTTAAATAATAAATTATGTAAATATGATGATCCAAAGAATAATAACACATAAATAAATAAGTATATTTTACTATATCTAAAACTATAAAAATAGTATACATAAACATAACTATATATAAATATAATAACATATATTTAATACACACACACACACACACACACACACACACACACACACACATATATATATATATATAACTATATAAAAATGTATTTAACAATATGTATATCAACATATTACTATATATAAATGTATTTATCTACATCAATATCTATACATAGCCATATGTCTAAATATATATAATTACATAAAAGTCTATATATAACTACATCTACAACATGTATAACTACATGCTTTAGAAATGTAATGTCCATTCATATCATTCATCTTATTCATACATGTTTTTTTGGATATGTATATATCTTTATTATTTTCCTATATATTTTTGAAACTTAAATTTAATTTTTTCAACCTTAAATGTATTTTTATTGTATTTTTATATGTTTGTATAAATCATTATGATTTAATATGTTTAGGGTTTGTATTTTTTGTTTAACTTAATATCATTTAACTAAAATTGATTTCAAATAAAATGTTCATTTGTTAATATTTATGTTGTAAATTTCAAAATAAATAAATATATGTTTGTGTAATAAATATTATAAAAAATATCTAATATATTTATGTGATGTAGTTTCAATTTACAAAGATAAAACTTTAAAAATAAAATTTATTTACAAAATAAAATTTGCACCTCATAATATGCAATATGTTATATTTATTATAAATAAACAATGTTTGAAATGTATCTATTAATTACAAAAAAAATCATTGTCATGTATTCAATTTGAAAGAAAAAATTTTAAAATAATTTTTTTAAAAAACAAATTCATATATTTATATGGTCATTTATATATTTTGAATAAAATAAAATAAAATAATTACTTGTATAAGAATGTACACATATATTTATATGGTAATCTATTTTGTTTGAACATTATTAAAGAAATAATTGATTTTTAAAAAACATTAAAGGCATGTATTTATATGCACTACATTATATTTGTTTGAATATTAAAGTTTCTAAAAATTTATTAATAACAATAAATAATAGGTATAAATTTATCATATACATTAATATTTTAATAAAAAACATATAGAAAAACAAAAACAATATTATCTATTTATGAACTATATTTTCATTTTTAACATAATTGTAAAAACAAAATAATTTACAAATATGCCAACTTCATTTATTTATATGAGTATAATGATAGTTATTTTAATATAAATAATAAAAAACAACTATTTGAATAAAATAGAAGCTCATATATTTAATTCTTAATTTAATTTTACAAATGAATATTCTTCACACACAGACACACATACACACACACATGCACACACACACACACACACTCACACACACATATTTGTTAAAAAATATAAAGAATTTAAAATATTTTATAAATTGTGTATAATATATAATATTTTATTTCAATTAAATTTTCATAATCAAAAAATTTTAAATACATTTACACACACACACACACATTTATAATAGTTTCATGTGTAACTTTAAAAATACATTGCGTATATAGGTATATGTGTGTGTTTGTGTGGGCATATAGTAGTATATGCATGCATACAAGTATATACACACTACTTTGAAAATGTAGATACATGTGAGAATATATAAAAAGTACAAAAATGTGTATGCTGATATATAATGTATAGTAATGTATATAGATGTATAAATGTGTCTGTGTGTAAGGTTGTGTATATGCACATATATATTTATGCATATATATATATATATATCAACATTGATTTTGAGAAGAAAAATACTTGAGCACATAAATATTAACATGTTCTACAAATTCGTGAGAGCATGAGCAAAAAATTATATTATTGCAAGAGACTACTAATCTCGCATCTATATCACTTTGCCTCAAAATTTGATCAGGGTACTACTTGCAATGATAATGTTCATTCAATACTACATACCATGGAGTTACATTTTCATTCGGTACACTAATTTGTTCAAAAAAAATCTATCTAATATCTTCTTCAACAACTATTTTTTTTCTAGTTTTTCTAGCCTTGATAAGCTATTTCCAATTTTGATTATATATACATTTCTTACCTAATATCTCTAGTTCAAATTATTGCAATAGTAAAATACATCAAATCAATCTAGGCATGACATCTTCCTTTTCTATGATTTATTTGATTATAGAATATTTAGCATATTGCATGACTTTGGTTCCCACTAATTATGATATTAACTTGCCAAAAGAAAAGATTATTGATACAAGTTCTTTCTCTATAGAGGTGTAATTCAATTGGGCATTTGAGAGTGTGTTGTTATAATAGTATATGATAATTATTTATAAATATTTGTATAATTTATATAAAACTCTTCATAATATATTAACTATATTAGTAACTATGTAGACTATTTTTATAACTATATTAATAACTATATATAACAAATTTTTTTACTATATAATATTTTATAACTATATGTGTAATTCTATATAACTATATTTTTAACAAAATATATCATTAATATAATAATATATAACTATATATAATTGTATTTTACTATATGTATAACTTTAAAAATGTTATATATAACTATATCTTTAACTAAATACATATTTATAGCTATATGTGTATAACTATATATAAATATTTGTATAACTATGTAATACTCTATATAATTAAATATAACTATATGTGTATCTATGTAAACATATATGTATTCATATAATTAAATCTATTTATTTATTTATAACTTTGTATATATTTAAGTATAACTACAATAACTACTTGTATGAATATATCTATATATAATTATATGTTTAACTATATATAACTCTATTTTTTATTATATATACTATAGGTATAAGAACATATAGAGATTGACCTCCATCTCTGGTGACCATCTCTTGAGGTCTATTGATTTTGTTTCTCTCTCATCAGATCTCTTTACTGTCATATGACAAATGGATTGAGATTTAGTGGAAGAAATGGGGTTGACATTCATAAAGCTGTTCAGCAGGCTATTTACCAACAAGGAGATGAGGATTTTGATGCAAGGTCTTGATGCTGTCGATAATACAACCATTCTGTATAAGTTGAAGTTTGGTGAAATTATCACCACAATTCCTACTATTGTCTTCAATGTAGAGACTGTTGAAAACAAAAACATCAATTTCACCATGTGGGATGTTGGGGGACAAGACAATAATTGCCCTTTCTAGAGGGATTAGTTCCAAAATACCTAAGGTCTCATATTTGTGGTGGACAGTAATCACAGAGATTGTGTTGTTGAAGCCAGAGATGAGTTGCATAGGATGCTAAATGAGGAAAAGCTTAGAGATGCAGTTTTGCTGATGTTTGCCAATATGCAAGATCTTCCCAATGCGATGAATGCTGCTAAAATTACTGACAAGCTAGGAATTCACTCTTTTTACCAGTGAGATTGGTACATTTAGAGCATCTGTGGTACCTCTGGCGAGGATGGCCATCAATCCCTTCAAGTCAAAGGAAATAGCGCACCCATCTTATTCTTTCTTTTCCCAATAGTCGAAAAGAATCTCGTATTTCCACTCTCACGAAGTTTCTCTGGGTGAGCTTAGATCACCCGAAGCAATGACCAACTCCATTCTCTCCGTCGGAGGAGTTTCTTTTTCTTAAAAAGTTTCGTCTCGAACCGGAGGCACCCACTAGCCAGGAACCAAGCTATGGATGAGCGCTATTTATCATTCTTAATTAATTTTCCAAAGCGAGGCTCCTATTTAATTTACTCCCTGAGGTTTAGCGCAGGCGAGTACCGAGCAAGTACTAGATAGAGGGAAAGGGGGACAGGAGTGGCGTATCAACAGAAGAGGGCGACGAGAAGTCACAAAAGAAAGGCTCATATGAGCAAGGAGCAACGCGGCTGCACTGGATGACCAAAGACGACTTAGCCAATCGTGGCTTAAAATGCTAATTGATTCACTGTGAATTTCAGGGTCTTCTGGCAACCGGCTTAAAAGCTTTCGAGGGGCGGTTAGCTGCGCGGGTCCTCTTGCAGGGCTTTCTGGGATATTCCGCCAGGAGATTGTGCAATAAGGTGGATTAAAGGACTTTGTCTTTTCTGACTAAGAGTGCTAACTCTGAATACTTATATAGTAAATATACTGACTAACTTCCGTTCAAGGCTTTTTCGGACAAACACCTACACGTAACCATGACCAACTTCCAGTCATGCTTACCGATTATAAGGAGGTGCGTGAATTCGTTTAGCTTTCTTCTACCGGATGAACATCTCTTACGGCCGCCTGAATTGAATTCATATCTCCTTCCTCTGGTCGAAAAGGGAGAAAGCCCAGGGAGCCAGCCTGGGTAAGAGTAAGAAGTAGAGAGCAGTTAGTTGTGAACAATTTTTTCTGATGTGTCTTGCAAAGGAGCATTGGGCCTTTATGATGTGTTTCCTCTCGCTCCCTGTAGTTTTTCAGATGAGTCCACAAATGCAAGAACAGCGCCTTCACCTACTTGGATTAGGACTTTGGTGCTTGAGAGAGCAGACTCTATGAGTGTCATGATTGGCTTTCCAATTACATTGACAACAAGTCATAAATAATTTTAGCAGGATGATACAAACTTTGTTGACATATCTGGATGTGGATCTAATCTTTGCCTACTTTGCTTGAGTTTTGTTCTAAAATAGCTTTGATCTGTTGTAAGCCGAGCTTGTTTGTTTTTTGTTTTGTCATTTTGTCATTGGATCCCAAAGGTATAAGAACATATAACTATAAATAATTATCTTTGACTATATATATAACTATAAAATATTATAAAAATATAATTAACAACAAATATTTAATATACATTTTTATATATTAGTATATAAAAATCTATTTTACCATATATATACCTATAGATAACTATATGTATACATATATAAAATTATAAAAAAATATATATATACCTACATGTATAATTGTAAGTTTAATTATATATGTAACTATATGTATAACCACATATAACTATTTTTATAATTACATGTGTAACAACATACAACACTATGTTTAACAATATGTATATAACTATATAAAAATATTTGGATAACTATATATAAATATTTTCATTACTATATAACACTTTATATAATTAAATATAACTATATTTATAATTATGTACACATATATGTATACATATATGTAAATTTATATATTTGTTTATAACTTTATATATTTATGTATAACTATTTGTATGAATATATCTATATAAAACTATATGTTTAACTATATAAAAATATTTATAGCAATATATACTATATGTATAATAACATATAACTATAAATAATTAGATCTTATTATATATATAACTATAAAAGCTTTATACATAACTATATTTAAATATATAATTTACAACTTATATTAAATACATATTTGTTTCTATTAGTATATAAAAATGTATTTTACTATATATAAACCTATACATAACTATATGTATAAATATATAAAATTATATGAAAAAATATATATACCTACATGTATAAATATAAGTACAACCACACGTGTAACTATATGTATAACCACATGTAACTATATTTATAAATACATGTATAACAACATACAACATTATGTTTAACTATATGTGTATAATTATATAACACTTTATATAATTAAATGTAACTACATTTGTAACTATGTATACATTTATGTATTACTACTTATAATTACTTGGAGCTATGGATCAATGCAAAATAGCATCAGAAATCAGGTATGATTTGGATGATAGCTATCAAATATTACTTTCTTTTTCCATATAAAACTAATGAATGCTGATAAAATATTCATAAAATTTGAAACTTGTAATAATATCACAATGTTCCTATAATAATGAGAGTAATATAAGCTTTAATTTGTTTAACAATTTACATCCTCAGTTCATTGGGTACAGTCGGGGAAAGCTACATTAGTTGGTAATGAAATCATACAATTCTCATGAGTTTGCTGCCACTTAAAATGAGGTATTGGAGCTATGGATCAATGAAAACTAGCCTCAAAAATTAGGCATGATTTGAATGATAGTCATCACACACTACTTTCTTTTTTCTTATTAAACTAATGAATGTTGAATATATGTTCATAAAATTTAAACTTGTAATCATATTAGGTTCGCTATTTTGTTTCTCTCATGGCTGATTTATGAACTTCTATAGCCTATTATGCATTTCTATTTAATATTGCTTATCATCTAGTTTGTGCTTTGTTATTCACTTGATATCTACATGAAAACATCCATTGAGTATCCAAGTTATTTTACACGTTGAACTTGATTAAGTATATGTACATGTACACTAAAGTGTACATGTACATATATCATAAGTACATATACATATATACAGGCATATATGTATAAGTATTTACTAGTATATATGTACATACTTGTACATATACACTATAGTGTAAGTGTACATATATGTACATATATACTGTCGTGTATATGTATACACACATATATGTACATATACACTATAGTGTATATGTACATTTACTGCGTATATATGTACATATAAATACTTGTACATATATACCTATATATATGTACATATATATATATATACTAGTGTATACATATATACTACTATATATGTATATGTACATATATATCAGTATATATGGACATATATATTGTAGTATATATGTACATATATATTACAGTATTATATATTTATGACACTAAGGTTTGCAAAATCATGGCATAGAGTTTTTAGTGAAGTAGAATTTAGCATGGTTTGCATTAAATCAAAATTTTGCAAGGTTTGTAGTAATCTAAAATTCTTCATTTGTTATATCTACTGCTAAACTATATGTGTATACCTAATATATAAATATTTATATGACTTTATAAAATTATATATAATTAAATATAATTATATTTGTAATTATGTATACATATATGTAAATCAATATATTTGATTATAACTTTGTATATATTTATGTACAACTACATATAACTACTTGTATGAATATGTCTATATTTAACTATATGTTATAACTATATATAACTATTTATCCTATATATACTATATGTATAATAACCTATAAATATTGAATAATTGTATCTTACTATATGTATAACTATAAAAACTTTTTACATTTAGATTAGGGATTAATCAGCTATAAGAATAAAAAAGTAAAATTTATGATTAATTAAAAATGTATTTTAATACTAAGAAAATAAGTATTTTTGTTTTAATGAAATTATGATTATGAAGTATCTGAAGATGATAACTTTTTAATTCAAATAAATTAGAGGTAAGCGATAGGTTGGTCTATCGAATATGAGTCTTTATTACCTGTTAAACTACTTAGACATCAATTATTGTTCTACTTTTTTTAGAGTATATGAAGAATCTAGATGCAACGAGTTTGTAAAAATTATATACACTTTTTTCATGATATCTAAAATATCTCGTGATTTGCATATCTTTACTATTTTTAGTGTATATTAAAGTCTATTGTATTTATGATTGTGAATATTATTTTAGATAGGAAAATCAAATTGCAATCAATATTATTGAAAATTTGATATGATAGAAAGGTTAAGATAATACATAGATGATTCTTCAGGATCAAATTCTTACATTACAACAAAATACATATGATAATATATATGATAAAATAAAAAGTTGTACAGATCATAACAGTTATTTTTGAAAATGATCTTATAATTTTTATCATTTTATGACTGATCAGTAATATTTTTTATGTTTATGTTTTATTTTGAAAGATTATGTTACCATATTTTATTTTATAAGTATTAATTATAATTATAAATTAAAGAATTTTTTTAAAGTTATTTAATTTTTTTAATTCATAATTTTAAATTCTTTATATACTAGATATGTATGTATATATTTTGTATTTACATTATGTAGACATGTATCTACGCAATAATTTCTATCTATATACAATACGTATATATATATATATATATATTCAATATGAGTGTATATACCCATTGTATGTACATTCTATATACATTATGTATGTATTTTGTATATTTTAATACATAATAATTATATTATGTTTATATATAGATACACATAGCAAATAACACATCTATGTCATGTGTAATATATTGATATAATGCTGCCACCATGCTCAGCACTTGCTACCTGCACACACTGTCTAGGGGACATGGCCCACAAGAGTCCAGGGTCTAGGGCCTGGGCCCTTGTGAGGTGGACCAGGTGCAATGGCCAGGCCCTAACGAGGGCATTCTTGGCTCTCCTGGTTCAGACCTAGGCTATTCTGGGTTGGACACGTGCTGGGCTAGGCAATAACCATTCTCATCATAATTGTTGGGAAAGATTTTCATGAGAATTATCTGGAGTATCTTAATATCTATTTTCTTTGAAGTTTGAGGTGATGAATATATATAATATTCATTATATTTATCGCATTATTTTAATTTTTGTATTTTTTATTTCACTTGTATCTATTCTAGGTAGTGTAGTGCTTATATTGATGGCATGCAACAAACACTTTTACTTTTGTTCTTTAAAAAATAACATCAGGTGTCTTGGGGCAGTCTCCAACATGTTGGCTGAAATGATGGTGGTGATGGTGACATTATCACTTTTATTTCCCCCACTTTGATATCTTGTTCAATAATATAAATATATGCATTTAGGTACCTCATTCCTAATGAAACCAAACCTGTAAAAGAGACCAAGTACAAGGCCACATAGAAGAAGAAAAAATGATGAAAATTTATCTTCGAGAGCATGTTAGATTTATAAGATATAAAACATGTTGTGATTGAATTAGATCAAGGTAATTGGAGATTATATTAATTTGTTTTGGCACATGTTGTTTTTTTTTGTTTTAGAATATAAAAATATTGTTTGTCTAGACATGTATGGTTTTGATTTTCACCAGGAAACTTTTTTTATTTTCTATTTGACAATTAGTTTTCTTAAAGTCTGAAGCCTATGCAATTTGTTAATGATACTAGGTTTCTACTTTCCATGTAGAGTTGGATGTTCTGGCAGTGCAATACTAGACCTCATGTGCTAACTTTTGTGGTGTGCTAATCTTTCTTTTCAGAGTCATGTGGTGCATGACATGCACTGCATATGTACATAAACCGAGTATATAAGTATAAATATATTTGGTATATATGTACATATATACTGAGTATATACATAGGTATATACCAAGTATGTACAGAAGTGGATGCATATATTTTTTTGTAGTCATGTATATATTATCACACAGACACGCCCATTCACACACACACACACACCCACATTTGAATATATAATTGTTCGGGCTAGTCTGGTCATCATCATGCATTGCTTGCCACTACATGTCATAAAAGTCATTGATATTAGACCTTTTCCAAAGCTGTGGCATAAAGATATTTCTTATCCAAGACAGCTAGGCAGATAGTGGTTGATCTTAAATCTCTTAGTAATTGTGTAGATATGTAATTATCACATGGTACAAAGGATATGTATGAGGAAATAAGTTTTCTTGCCGTAGGTTCTACAATGATTTGTTATAATTGTACAAGGTCTTAGGATGATGATGATGATGCTCGTGTAGTGTCGTTTACTTTTATTACATCACAAAATTGTATTCAATCGGAAGGAAAAATGTATCATTACCTGATTTTTACAAGCCACGAGTGCCAAAAAGAATATCAGGTCATGTTTGGGGAGAAGCAGCTCGCCACCTCATCAAAAACTCATTCAATCTCAAAACGAGTGGTTGGTAGTGAAGTTCATTAGTCAAGCATCATCGCCTGCCCCACTTTTATTATCAGCAGCAGCAGCAATGGTAGCAGCTAGAGTAGCAGCAGCAGTAGTGGTCGCAGCAGTGACGGTAGTAGCAACAGTAGTGGTCGTAGCAATAGTAGTTGCAGTGGCAGCAATAGCAGCAAGAGTAGCAGTAGCAATGGTGGTGGCAGCAGCAGCATCAGTAGTAGTAGCAATGACGATAGCAGCAGTAGCATCATCAAATGCTGTATATACTTACGGATATACACACATATATTACTATAGTATTTGTATATATAATACTATAGTATTATATGTACGTATATACTGCAATATTATATATTTATCAAAACATAACTTTTTTTATTTGTTTTTTTTTGATTTTATTCGCTGGTTTAAATTTCATACAGATATGGTACCTCATTGTTTCCAATACGAAGTTTGTAAAAGTGAAGGATTTTTTACTAGACATGACGCACCACTACTCGGATAACATTGTCATAGCAGAAAGATGGTGATCGGAGGTGCTAAGGAAGAAAAAGAAACGTTAATGCATGGATATATTATACTTTATGCACTGTTCACTACAAGAAAAGCAGGGGATTTAGTGACAGATTTTCCTTTGCTAATTTAATCCTCGATAGAGCGACAGATTTAGCGACGAATTTTTCTTTGCTAATTAAATCCTCGATTTAGCGATAGATTTTCCCTTGCTAATTAAATCCTCGATTTAGCGACGAATTTTCCATTGCTAATTAAATCCTTGATTTAGTGACGAATTTAGCGATAGATTTTTCCTTGCTAATTAAATCTTCAATTTAGCAACGAATTTTCCCTTACTAATTAAATCCTCAATTTAGCAACGGATTTAGCGATGGATTTTCCCTTGCTAATTAAATTCTTGATTTAGCAACGGATTTAGATATGGAATTTTTCTAGCTAATTATTAACAACGGATTTAGCAACAGAATTTTCCTATCTAATTTAAATCCATCACTAAATAATTATCTAAATTTATTTTTTTATTAGTTTTTATACAATTAGAATCGATAATTCTTTATATATCTATTTTATCAAAATATATGCATTTAGCTAGGGAATTTTCCCTCGCTATTTCGGTTAGTTATAATTTCCGTAGCTAATCTTTAATGATATTTTTGTAAGCATTATTTATTTTAATATTTTATATACTTTTCTATATTAAAGGTATGTCATGGTCTATAGATGAGTAATCCTTGAATGACATGATCTTCTCATATAATAATTAAAATATGATATTATAAAAAAAATTAATAAATATATAAATATGAATAAAAATTTATATTAAATATGAATAAAATAACTATTTTTTGATTATAATTTAATTTAAATATTATACTTAATTTTATCTGAAATATTTATTTATGTTATTTAAATATTTGTATTACAAAACATTATATAATTTATTATATAATTATAATATTTATAAAATATTTTAATTAATAAATAAAAATAAATAAAAATTACAACTAATAAAAATCTAAAATAAACAATTGTTTGATTAAAAAAAATTATAAAAATATATGAATAAACGAATAAACAAGTAAATATTTATAAAAATCAAAGTATAAAATAATATTGTTATGATTATATGAAATTTTTAAAAAATAAAGACTAAAAGATTAGAAATTATTGAATTATAAAAAAAAATTAAATTTTCATAAAATTTCAAAGAAAAAAAATTGCCATTTTAAGATTAATATATTGATGTTTTAATTTTATCAAAAAAAATATGGTTATTTTAAAAATTAATATTTCAGTGTGGTTATTAACTAAACACGTCAAACATTAAAATTATATGATTTTAAAAATAAAGACAGACAGACAGATAGATAGATAGATAGATAGCCAAATAGATAGATAGATAGATAGCCAAATAGATAGATAGATACATAGACAACTAGATAGACAGACAGATAGATAGACAGACAGATAGATATAAAGATAGACATACACATAAATAGATAGATTGAAAGATTGTTAGATAATTAGATAGACAGATAGACAAGTAGATAGATAAAGAGATAATCCACAAAACAGATAGATAAATAGAGATATAAAAGATTAACAATATATATTTATAGATAGATATATACATAAATAGATAGATAGTTAGTTAGATAGAACGACAGATAGATAGAAAGATAGATAGACAAATAGAAAGATAGAAAGATAAAAAGATAGATAGATAGACAGATAGACATATAGATAGATAGACAGATAGACAGATAGACAGACAGATAGATAGACAGACAGATAGATAGATAGATAGACAGACATATAGACATATAGATATACAAATAGATAGATAGACAGATAGAAAGATAGATAATTCGACAGATAGATAAATAGGTAGATAGACATATAGACATATAGACATAAGACATATTGACATAAATATACAAATAGACAGATTGTCAGATAGAAAAATACATAAATAGATAGATAAATAAAAGATATCCTGATAGTGAGATAGACAAACAGATGAATATATATATATAGATAGATAGATACATAACTAGACAGATAGATAGACAGATATACAAATAGATAGATAGAGAGATAGGCAGATAGATAGATAAACAGATAGTCAGATAGACAGATAGACACTAAGTCAAATAGATAGACAGATTGATAGATAAAATCATAGAGATATATATAAAAAGACAGGTTAAAGATAGTAAGATAGAAAAGTAGATAGATAAAGAGATAAACTACAAAATAGTTAGACACATAGAGAGAGAGAGAGATAGACCATATAGATAGATAGATAGAGAGATATACAAAAAGATAGATAGATAGTTAGACAGATTGACAGATAAATAGATAGATAGATAGATAGATAAAAGATAGAAAGATAGAAAGATAGAAAGATATAAAGATAGAAAGATAGATAGATAGATAGATAGACATATAGACAGATAAATAGATATATAGTTATATAAATAGACAGATAGATACATAGAAAGGTAGACAAATAGAAAGATAGATAAATAGGCAAATAGATAGATAGATAAATAAACAAATGGACAAATAGATAGATCGATAGATATATAGATAGACATATAGACATAAGATGGATAAACAAAAATAAATAGATATATAGATTGTAAGATAGACACTTAGAAAGAGAGAGATAGACATATAGATAAAAAATATACATATAGTTATATACACAGATAGATAGATACATAGATAGATATTTACATAGATAAATAAACAAATAGTCAGATATACAAATTGACTTATAGATAAATAGATATTTAGATAGATAGATAGATAAATAGATAAACAACTAGATAGATAGATATATAGATAGAAAAATAGATATATAGACACATAGATAGATAGATAGATAAAAGATAGATTGATAGATAGACAAATAGTCAGATAGATTGATAAACACATAGACAAATAAACAGATACATTTCTAGATAGATAGATAAAAAGAAAGGAAGATTGATAAATAGATAGATTAATAGATAGCTAGATAGCCTGATACCTAGATAGGCAGACATATAGATGGACAGATACACAGATAGATACAAAGACAGATAGCTAGATAGATAGATAGATAGATAGAGAGTTTGATACATAGATCGATCGATAGATTAATATATTGATACTAGATCGATTGATAGATTAATATATTGATACTAGATCGATCGATAGATGGATAGATAAGTATTTAGGTAGATATATAGATAGGTGGATAGACAGACAAATAGAAATATATATATATATATATATATATATATATATATATATATAGACACACTGACACACATTACTACAAAAGAATATTTATTTAGCTATGTAATTTTGTAGGGAAATAATTCCTAGCCAATTTGCGAGGGATTAGCTAGGGAATAGCAAGAGATGTTATCGTTTACATTGAATTAAAAATTTGCGATGGATTTGTAATGGATTGGAGATGGAAATTTTCTATTGAAAAATGTCCCTGCTAATATTACCATTGATTTTTATATAAAGAAAGGTGGAAATTTTAGCAACGACTTTAGCGATGAATTCTTCATAAATTACATCGAGACAAAATTCATAGCTAAATAATTATCTGAAATTTTTTTTATGATTATTTATTAATTACAAGCGATTAGTCCTTAAATAAAAAATTTTACAAAATATATGCATTTAGCTAGGTAATTTTCTCTAGCTATTTCGGCTAGTAATTATTTTCGTTGCTAATATATCCTGATTTTTTTTATTTTTATATATTATTTTTTTAATATTAGATGTAATTTAGTATATTAAAGGTTTTTCCTGGACTATGGATGAGAGATCCTTTAAACATACCTTCTCCTCATATAATTATAAAAATATGATATTATAAATAAATAATTTTAAAAATATTTAAATACAAATAAAATTTATATTAATAAAGACAAATAATAGTTTAAATGATTATAAAATTTTAAAAAAATGATACAAAAAAGTTTTTTAAAAATTTTAATTATTAAATTTAAGTATATGTATTAAAAAAACATTAAATAATTAATTATATGATTATAATCATTTTTTTGATATTTTAATAAATAAATGAACATACATAAAAATTTCTACTAATAAAAAGCTAAAATAAATAATTATAGGATTAAATAAAAAATATTTATAAAAATATCTGAATTAATGAATAAAATTTTGAATGAAAATAAAATTTTAAATAAAACTTTTAAAAAAATAGTTACTAAAAGATTTGAAAATTTTAAATTATAATATAAAATTTTAAATTTTTCATAAAATTTAAAAGAAAATAAATTGATATTTAAACATAAATAATTAGATAAATGATAGATAGCTAGCTAGCTACATATATAGATGGATAGATGGAGTAATAGAAAGATAGACAAAAAGATAGAAAGACATACATATAGACAAACACAGACAAACATAAAGACAGACACATAAATAGATGGACACACACATGCAGACAGACAAATAGTCATACAGACAAAAAGACATACAGACAGACAAACACACATCCACGCAGATAGATAGATAGATAGATAAATAGATAGACAAACAGATAGATAAATAGATAGATAGGAAAATGGTGGATGGTCATATAGATAGATAGACATATAGATAAATAGATAGATAGCCATATCGACATATAGACAGATAAATAGATAAATAGATAGATAGACTGATAGATAGATAAACAAATAGATAGATAGACATACAGATAGATCGATAGATAAATAGATAGACAAATAGATAAATTGAAAGATAGACAGATAGAAAAATAGACAGATAGACACATAAAGAGATAGACAGATAGATAAAAGATGGATTGATATAGAGATAGATAGAAAGACTATATAGACAGATATATACATAGACATATATACAGATTGAAAGATTGACAAATAGACAGACAAATGGATAGATAGATAGATGATAGACAGATAGACAAATAGACATATGAACATATAGACAAATAGACAGAAAGACACATAGATAGATAAATCTATCTATCTATTTATATGGATAGATAGATAGATAGATAGATATATATATATGGACATATGAACAGAAAGACATATATATATATATATATCTATCTATCTATCTATTTATCTACTTACATATCTATTAATATATCTATCTATATATAAATCTATCTACTACTATCTATATATCAATTGATCTATCAATTTATCAATCTATATATCTATTTATCTATCCATCTATCTATTAATCTATCCATCCATCTATCCATCTATCTGTCTATCGGTATATATATATATCTACCTATCTTTCTTTCATTATATCTGTATATCTTTCCATATGTCTATCTATCTATGTACAAATCTGGTTATCTATCTATCTATCTATCAAACTATCTATCTATTTGTGCATCTGTTAATATGTCTATCTATCTATCATTATATTTGTTTATCTTTCTATTTATATTTCTATCTATTTGTCTATATGTCTATTTGTCTATCTATCTACTTGTATATCTGGCTATCTGGCTATTAGTATATCTATTGATCTATCAATCTATCTATCTATCAATTTGTATGTCTATCAGTGTATCTATCTATTTATATATCTATTTGTCTATTTGTCTATATGTATATATATCTATATATCTATCTATCTATTTATCTTTCTATCTATTATCTATTTATCTATCTATCTATATGTCTAACTATCTACATGTCTATCTATCTATTTATCTTTCTATCTATCTATCTATATAACAATCTGTCTATCTGTATATATGTCTATTTGTCTATTTTTCTATTTTTGTATCTGTATATCTATCTATCTATCTATCTATTTATCAATAAGTGTTTCTATCTATATGTAGATCTATCTATTTGTTTATCTGTTTATCTATCTATCTATGTGTCTACCTATTAACCAATCTAATTTTCAACCTATTTACATGTCTTCCAATCAATTTGTCTACTTGTCTATCTATATATCTATCTAATTATTTAGCGGTCTCTCTATCTATCTATCTATCTACCTATCTAATAATTTTCCTATCTCTCCATCAGCATATCCATCAATATATTAATCTATCTATAAAATTATCTGTGTCTATCTGTCTATCTATATATCTTTTTATCTATCTATCTCTCTATATGTATATCTGTTTATTATTGTATCTATGTATCTATCTAATAGTTAATATATTTATCTGTTTATAAATCTATTAATAATTCTATCAATCAATCTATCTGTCTATCCAACTATCTGTATATCTGTCTATCTATCTATCTGTCTATTTGACTATCTATTTATCTATTTTTCTTTCTATATATTTGTCTATCTGTCTATCTAAATATCCATAGATCTAATTTTCTATTTATCTATATGCCTATCTATTTATCTATAAATCTATCTATATGATTAACTATCTTTTAATCTATTTATCTGTATGTCTATCTATATATATTATTATCTATCTTTCTATTGGTCTATCTATCTATCTATTTTTTTATTTGTCTATTTTTTTATTGTCTATTTTCCTATCTATCTAACTATCTATTTGTCTTTCTATATTATTGTCTATCTATCTATTTATCTATCTGTCTATTTTTCTACTATCTATCTATATATTTGTTAATCAATCAATCAATCAATCAATCTGTCTATCTATATGTGTATCTATCTATCTGTCTATTTGTCTTTCTATATATTTGTATATCTATCTGTCTGTCGGCCTATCAATCTATATATCTATCTATCTATCTATTTTTAATCTATATATCTATCTATTTGTCTATCTATGAATTTGTTTATATATATATATATATATATATATATATATATATATATCTCTTGATCTATTGATCTATCTATCTATTTATTTGGCTATCTTTTAGTATATTTATCTATCTTTCTATCTATATATCCATCTATCAATATATATATTTATCTATTTATCTTTCTATCTCTATTGAGAATCTCTTTATCAGTATATCTATCTATCTATTTGTCTATTAGAATATCTATATATCTATCTATTTGTCTATGTGTTGATTTATCTATTTATATATCATTCTATATATATATCTATCTATCTATCTATCTATTTATTTATCAAACTTTATATCGATCTATATATCTATATATCTTCTATCTTTCTATCTATCAATCTATCTTTCTATCTATCTATCTATATATCTTTCTATCTATCTTTCTTTCTTTATTTCTATCTTTTTATCGATTTATCTATCTTTTTATCTATATATCTATATATCATTCTATCTGTATATCTATTTATCATTCTTTTTGTCTATCTAATCTATCTATCTATTTGTTTGTTTATCTATCTATTTGTCAATCTATTTTTCTATCTATTTGTATATCTCCTTATCTGTCTATCTATCTATCTATATATCTGTCTATTTATCTATCTTTGTATTTGTTTATCTATCTATTTCTTTGCTTGTATATTTATTTATATGTCTATCTATCAATCTAATTATATGTATATCAGTCAATCTATCTATCTATCGATTTATCTATTTTTCTATTTATAAATATTCTATCCATATATCTCACTATTTATCTTTCTATCTACCTATTTATCTATCAATCAATCTATCTATTTATCTATCTATTTGTCAATCTATCTATAAATCTATTAATCAATCAATCTTTCTTTCTTTCTTTATATCTCTCAATCTATCTATGTAAATATCTATCTATATGTTTATCTGTCAATCTATCTATCGATTTAATTTTCAATTTTTTGTCTATTTATCTATCTATGTTTATATATATATGTGTTTATATTTTTCATTCTTTCTGACTTTCTACATGTCTCTCTAAATATCTATCTATCAATTTTTCAGTCTATCTATCTATCTGTATATCTATCTATCTATCTAATTATCCGCTTGTCAACTTGTTGATGTGTCTATCTATCAATCTATCTATAAGTAATCTATATATTTGTCTATCTATCTATTTATCTATCTATCTATCTATTTGTATATCATTTTATCTATCTATTTGTCTATTTTTCTATCTGACTATCTATCTATCTATTTGTCTATATATATATATATATATATATATCTCATTATTTATATATCTACATTTCTATCTAACTATATGTATTTCTGTCTATTTATTTATATGGCTATTTATTTATAAATCTTTCTGTCTATCTATCAATCATTCTATATATCTATCTATTTTAACTTTTTATCTAGCTATTTATCTATATCTATATCAATCAATCAATTAATCATTCTATCTATCTATATGTATATATATCTATCTGTCAATCAATCTATCTATCTAATTATCTATCTGTCTAATTATCTAAATGTCTTGGAATCTTTCTATCTTTCTATCTATTTATATGTATATCTATCTATATGTCTATCTGTCTATCTATCTATCTATTATTTGTCTATCTATCTTTCTATCTATCGATTTATTTATTTCTCTATCTATCTATGTAAATTTCAATTTATCCATCTATATATCTTCTATCTGTCTGTTTGTCTATTTGTTTGTTTATCAATCAATCAATCAATTTGTTTATTAATCTATTTGTTAGTCTATCTATCTTTCTATATTCCATTCTATCTATGTATCTTTATGTATGTCTATCTCTCTATCTATATGTCTATATGCCTAACTATATATCAATCTAACTATATATCTATCTATTTAACTTTCTTTCTATCTATCTATTTATCTATCTATATGTTTATCATCAATCAATCATCCTATCTATCTATCTATATATCCATATGTAAATCTATATATCTATATGTAAGTCTATATATCTATATAATTATCTATCTATCTAATTATCTATCTTTCTATGTATTTATCTATATATCTATTTAAAAATTATCTATCTATATGTCTATGTGTCTATTTATCTATTCATCTATATATTTGTCTATCTATCTTTCTATCGATTTATTAATTATTCTATCTATCTCTCTATCCATTATTCAAACTATCTACATATCTGTTTATCTATCTATCTTTCTATCTATCTATCTACTTATCTATGTCTGTATCTATCTATTTGACTATCTATCTTTTTATCTATCTATCTTTCTTTCTTTTTCTTTATCTTTGTATCTATCTATATATTTTTTTATCAATCTATATATCTATCGATCAATCTTTTTGCCTATCTATTTATCTATTTATATTTCTATCTATATATCTATATCTCTATCTTTCTATGTATCTAATTATCTAACTATCTAAATTTTTATGTATATATCTATTTATCGATCTTTCTATCCATCTATATATCTTTCTATTTTCAATCAATTTATTTATCTATCTTTCTTTCTATCTGTTTATCTAATAATAAATCTTTCTATCTATCTTTCTTTATTTCTTTATTTCTTTTTATTGATTTATTAATCTTATATATATATATATCTATCTATCTACATTTCTATCTGTATATCTATTTATCTGTCGATTTGTGTATGTGATCAATCAATTTATCTGTCGGTCTATCTACCTATTTGTCTATCTATTTTTCTATCTGATTATCTATCTATCTATATATATATATCTATCTATTTATCTATCTATCTTTTTGTCTATCTTTTTGTTTATATGTATATCTATTTATAAGTCTATCTATCTGTCTATCTATCTATCTATCTATAAATATTTCTATCCATATATCTATCTATTTATCTTTCTATCTATCTATCTATCTATCTATTTATCTATCTATATGTCAATCTATCTATTTGTATAACTATAAATCAATCAATTTATTTATCTATCTTTCTTTCTTTATATCTCTCAATCTATCTATTTATCTATATGTCTATCTACCAATCTTTCTATCTATTAAATTTTTAATATATTTATATATCTATATATCTGTCTGTCTATCTATCTATCTATATATCTATCTTTCTATTTGTCTTTCTATATGTCTTTCTATTTATCTTTTTATTTGTCTCTCTAACTATCTATCTAATTGTTTATCTGTCTATCTATCTATCTATCTACCTGTCTACTTGTTGACGTGTCTATCTATCAATATGTCTATATGTAATCCATATATCTGTCTATCTATATATCTATCTATTTGTATATCATTTTATTTGTCTATTTGTCTATTTATCTATTTGTCTATTTATTTATCTATCTATATATTTATCTGTCTATCTATCTATCTATATCTCTATTTATCTATCTACCTATCTATCTATCTATTTATATGTCTTTTTTATCTATTTATCTATCTGTCTATCTATCTATCAATCTATATGTCTATCTCGCTATCATTCTATCTATATATCTATTTAACTTTCTATATATCTGTCTATCTATCTATTTGTCAATCTATTCATCTATTTAATTATCTATCTGTCTAATTATCTATATGTCTAGGTATCTATCTATCTTTCTATTTATTTATATGTCTATATATATATATATCTATCTATCTATATATTTTTCTATCTATATATCTATTGATCAATTTATTTTTTTCTCTATCTACCTATCTTTATTTCTATCTATCCATCCATCTATCTGTCTATTTGTATATCTATTTATCCGTGTATCTATCTATCTGTCTATCTATGTATGTATTTATCTATTTATCTTTTTGCCTATCTATTTATCTATTTATCTATCTGTATATCTATTTATCTATATATCTATCTATCTCCCAATCTATCTATTTATCTCTCTAGCTATATATATAACTATATATATATATATATATATATATATATATATCTATCTATCTATCTATTTATTTATCAATCTAACTATCTTACAATTTAACGATCTATATATCTATCTATTTATCAATATGTATATTCATCTAACTATCTTTCTATCTTCTATCTATCTTTCATTAATTCTATCTATTTATCTTTCTTTATTTCTTTTTATCAATTAATCTATCTATCTATTATTTTATATATCTACATATCTTTCTATATATATATATATATTTATTTATTTATTTATTTATTTATTTATTTAATATCTATCTATCTAACTATCAATCAATCAATCAATCTGTCTATCTGTCTATCTGTCTATTTGTCTATATGTCTATCGATCTATATGTATATTTGTCTATCTTTTTTTCTATCTTTCTATTTATCTATCTATATATCTCTCTCTATTTATCTTTTTGTTTATTTGTCTAGCTGTTTATAAGTCTATCTAACTATTTGTTTATATGTTTATCTATATATCTATGTATTTATCAATCTATCTATTTATCTAACTATCATCAATCTTTCTATCCCTCTATCTAGCTATTTATCATTCAATCTATCAATTTATTTATCTATCTTTTTATCTATATTTCTATCAATCAATCTATTTATATATTTGTTAATCTATTTATCTAATCAAATATTTATCTATCTTTCTTTCTTTCTTTATTTATATATCTATATCTATCTATCTATCTATCAGTCAATCTATCTGTTTATATATCGATCAATCAATCAATCAATCTGTTTAATTGTCTATTTATTTATCTGTTTATTTATCTCTCTATCTTTCTTTCTATCTATTTCTCTTTCTATCTATCTTTCTATCTGTCTATCTATCTATCTATCTTTATGTTTATCTATCTATCTGTCTGTCTATCTGTCTATCTATCTATCTATTTATATATCTATTTATTTATCTACCTATCTACTTTTCGACATTTTTATCTGTCTATCTATCTATATGTAATCTATCGATTTATCTATTTGTTTATCTGTATATCTTTTTATCTATATGTCTTTCTATCTGTCTTTCTATCTATCTATATATCTGTTTATCTATTAGAATGTATATCTGTCTATCTATCTATCTGTCTAATTATTTGTCTATCTATCTATCTATCTGACTATCTATATATCTATCTATATGTCTATCTGTCTATTTATATATCTATCTATTTTTCTTTCTTTCTATCTCTTTATTTGTCCATATGTCTATCTGCCTATCTATCTCTATATCTTTCTACCTATCTACCTATATGTATATCTATATATATGTCTATGTGTCTGTCTATGTGTCTATGTTTCTAAATGACTAAATGTCTTTCAGCCTATCTATCTGTCTATCTATCTATCTATCTATCTATCTAACTATATGTCTATTTTTTATCTATTTTTCTATCTATCTATCTATCTACCTATCTATCTGTCTATCTTTCTTTCTATATGTATATCTTTCAATCAATCAATCAATCTATCTAGTAGGAAATATATAAATCTATCTATCTATATATCTATCTATATATCTACGTATCTATCTAGTAGACTGTCTATCAAACTATTCATCTATCAATCTATCAATCTATTAAGCTATTTATCTATCTGGCAATTTGTCTATTTGTTTATCTCATCTATATGTCTATCCTCTATGTATATATCTATCTATCTGTCTATATTCTTAATTGTCTATATCTCTTTATGTTTATCTATCAATCTTTCTATCTAACTTTCTATCTAACTATGTAACTATTTATCTCTCTATGTATCTATCTGTCTGTCTATTTGTTTGCCTATTTTTCAATCTATATTTCTATTTATCTATCTATCTATCTATTTGTCTATCAATCTATATGTATATATATCTATTTGTCAATCTATTTGTCTATATTTCTATATGTATATCTATCTAGCTTTCTATCTTTCTATCTGTATATCCTTCTATTACTCTATCTGTCTATATGTCAATTTGTCTATCTTCTTATCTACCTATCTGTCAAATTATCAATCTATCTATTTGTTTTTTTATCTCTTTGTCAATTTTCTACATACAATTTTTCTAAATATATAAATGTCTATCATTCTATCTATCTATCTTTCTTTCTATCTACCTATCTGTCTATTTGTCTATCTATCTATTTGTCTATCTATCTATCTATCTGAATATCTATAAATCTCTCTAGTTATCTATCTATCTATCTATCTATCTATCAATCTATTTGTCTATCCATCTATACATCTTTTAGGCTAAATGACTATCTATCTATCTATCTATCTATTTGTATGTCTGCCTATCTATCTAGCTATCTTTCTATCTGTCTATCTAATTGTCTATCTATCTATCTATTTGTTTATCTATCATCTATCTATCTGTCAATTTGTCTTCTTGTTTATTTGTCTATCTCTATATCTTTCTAACCATCTATCTATATATCTATCTATTAGTTTATCTATCTATCTGTTATTCTTTCTATATTTCTTTCCACATTTCTACCTATCTTCATATCTACTTATCTGTATATCTATCTATATGTCTACCTGTCTATATGTCTATTTGTCTTTCTATTTATCTGTCTATCACTCTATATGTCTATCTGTCTATATATCTTTCTATCTCTCTATCTATCAATCAAATATTTATCTGTCAAACTATCATTCTATAAATATGTCTATCAATATATTTGTCTATTTGTCTCTATATTTATCTGTCAATTTTTATCTATATATCTATATATCTATATATCTATATATCTATATATTTATCTATCTTGTTATCTATCTATTTGTCCATCTATTTATCTATATATCTATCTATCTTTCTTTCTATTGATCTATCTTTCTATCTGTATATCTATCTTTTTGTCTATCTATCTATCTTCCTATCTACCTATATAGATATCTTTCTATCTAGTCTATATCTCTATCTATCTATCTCTCTACCTGTCTGTCTATCTATGTATGTGTCTATATACCTAATTGTGTATCTATCTATCTATCTATGTGTCTATCTATTTTTCTATCTATCTTTCTATCTATTTATCTATCTCTCTATTTAAATATCATTTTATCTATCTATCTATCTTTCTATTTGTCTATCTGTTTATCTGTCTATCTGTCTATCTGTCTATCTATCTAACTATCTATCAATCTTTCTGTCTATCTCTATATATGTATATCTTTCTATCTCTCTATCATCTATATATCTATCGGTCTATCTATCTATCTATCTATATTACTATCTATCTATCTTTCTATCCATCAATCTATATATCTACCTATCTACCTATTTGTCTATCTTTCTATCTATTTTTCAATCTATTTATCTATCTATTTTTCAATCTATCTGTCTATCTACCTATTTGTCTAAATATCTAAATGTCTATTAATCTATCTATTAATCTATCTATCTATCTTTATATCTATCTATCTTTATCTATCAATTTGTCTATTAATCTATTCATCTGTCCATCTATTATCTATATGTCTATCTATCTATCTATTTATCTATATATCTATCTATCTATCTATCGATTTTTCCATCTGTTTATCTATCTATCTATCTGGATGTCTGTCTATCTATCTGTCTATCCATCTATGTGTCTTTCTATCAATCTATCTATCTAACAATCTATCTCTCAATCTATTTGTCTATCATCTATCTCTCTATCTATTTTTCTATATATCTGTCTGTCTATCTGTCTATCTATCTATTTATAACTACAAGAAAATGTCTATTTAGCTATGAAAATTTAGATATGCATAAAATATCTAGCTAATTAGTGAAGGATTAGCTATGGAATAACAAGAGATGATTGATTTTATGTTAAATTTAAATAATATGATGAATTAGTGATGGTTTAGCTATAGAAATGTTCGATTGAAAATTTTCAATCGCTAATATTTTCATAGATATTTGTGTAAAGAAAAGCTGGAATTTTAGCACTTGATTTAGTGACAGAATTTCCTTGGCTAATTATAACGAAACAAAATCTATCGCTAAATAATTATCTGAATTTATTTTTGTATGATTTTATATATAATTCGAAGCAATTTTTCCTTAAATATTTATTTTCTCAAAAAATCTACATTTAGCTAGGGATTTTTCCCTAGCTATTTGGGCTAGTGATAATTTCCATCGCTAAGCTTTAATGATTTAATTTTTTTAAGCATTATTTATTTTAATATTTTATATAATTTTTTATAGTATAGATATGTCATAGTCTATAATGAGTGATCCTTGAAAGACATAATCTACTCATATAATTATAAAAATATGATATTAAAAATAATAAATTTCATAAATATATAAATACTATTAAACATTAATATTAAACAACACTAAAAAACTTATTTTTTGATTATAAATTAATAAAAAAATTATACCAAATATTTTTCTGATATTTATAATTATGATATTTAAATATTTGTATTAAAAAACATTATATAATTTATTATATAATTATAATAATTTCTAAAATATTTCAATTAATAAATAAACATTAATAAAAATTACTACTAATAAAATGCTAAATTAAATAATTGTTTGATTAACTAAAAAAATTATAAAAATATATGGATTAACAAATAAATAAGTAAATATTTATATTATTTAAAATAAAAAAATATTGTTATTATTATATGAATCTATAAAAAAATATTGACTAATAGATTTAAAAATTTTGAATTATAAAAAAAAATCAATTTTTCATTAAATTTAAAAGAAAATATGTTGATATTTAAATATTAATACATAAATATTTTAATTACATCAAAAAAATTTGATGATATAAAAAATAATTATTTTAGTGTAGTTATTAAATGAACACTTAAATGATTCAAATTTATAAGGACTAAAAGATTCAAATTTTATGCATTTATAATTAATTCATATTATATTAATAAAAAATAAATTGAATTCTTAAAAAGTTATAACCATAAAATATATATATATATATATATATATATATCACTCACTCACTCTCTCTCTCTTTCTCTCTCTCAATTTGATTACCACTGGTGGAGTTTGGTTTTTACAAATATTTGGATTTAATTTTTTTTATTTTCCCCCAATTTTTCTTCTTTTTTCTTCTATTTTTTTCTATTTTCATATAACTTATATGATTTTGACGTATACCATTAATGAAACAATAAATGGTTAGTGTAAACTTTGTTCTTTTACAGTTTAATTTTTTAGGGTTTAATGGATTTCAAATACTAAATGTTTGCATATTATTTTTTGCTTCTGTAACTTAAGAAAAAAAATTATGCTTAATGTTTGCTGCTTCTGTGACTTATGAAAAAACAAACTTAATGGTTATAAGTTCTATTTTTGTTGTTTCCAAAAATATTATAAATAGATTACATTATATATAAACTTTTATACATTTATATAATCTTATGACATTATGTATAAATGTCTATACTTTAATTGTATAAATGTATTAAATTATATATAAACATTGATATGTTTATATATAAATTTAATGTTATATATAAATATTTATACATATGTATTAATGTTTATAAATATATATACAACATTTACATAAAGCTATCCATTTACATAATTTTTTATATTACAATTATATAACATATAAAATGTTTGTACATTTTTGTAAACATTTATATAACCTATTAATTTTTATATAAATATATAATATATATAATGTTTAAATAAATGTGATATATATACTATATAATATTTATAAAAGTGTTTCATAAATATAATTATTTATATGTAACATTTATAAAAATATTTTAAACACAAATATTATATCTAAACACTTGTATAAATATTTAATCATATGTCATTATATATAAAAGTATTTATAATAATATGTATAATTATGTAAAATATTTTTATAACTATATTTATAACTATACATAACTATTTTTTAACTATATAGTAATTTATAACTATATGTATAATTCTATATAACTATATTTCTAACAAAATATACTATATGTATAATAATATATAACTATATATAATTGTATTTTACTATGTGTATAACTATAAAAATAAAATATATAACTATATCTTTAACTACATACACATTTATAACTATATGTGTATAACTATATATAAATATTTATATAACTATGTAACACTCAATATAATTAAATATAATTTATTTGTAACTACGTATACATATATGTATTCATATAATTAAATCTATAAATTTGTTTATAACTTATTATACATTTATGTATAACTACTTATAAATATTTGTATTAATATAGTTATATATAACTATAAGTTTAACTATATATAACTCTATTTTTAACTATATATACTATAGGTATAAGAACATATACCTATAAATAATTGTCTTTGATTATATGTATAACTATAAAAACATTATACATAGTAATATTTAATTATATAATTAACAACATATATTTAATATATATTTTTATATATTAGTATATAAAAATGTATTTTACTATATCTATACCTATACATAATTATATGTATAAATATATAAAATTATATCAAAAAATATATATACCTACATGTATAAATATAAGTATTACTATATGTGTAACTATATGGATAACCACATGTAACTATTTTATAATTACATGTATAACAACATACAACATTATGTTTAACTATATGTATATAACTATATATATATATATATTTGTATAACTATTTAACACTCTATATAATTAATTATAACTATATTTGTAACTATGTATACATACATACATACATACATATATATATATATATATATATATATATATATATATATATATATATATACATACATATATGTAAATCTATATATTTGTTTATAACTTTATACACATTTATGTATAACTACTTATAACTACTTGTATGAATATATCTTTATATAACTATATGTTTAACTATATATAACTCTATTTTTAACTATATATACTATATGTATAAAAACATATAACTATAAATAATTATCTTTGACTATATGTATAACTATAAAAACATTATATATAACTATATTTAAATATATAATTAACAATATATATTTTATATACAATTTTATATAACTAGTAATAGCATGATATCTATTAATCTTAACTATGGTAAAAAAAATGCTTTTTCTATTAATGTACATTCTACAAATGCATTGCCTCGATATTCAAAATATTTAATCTTTAAATATTCATCTGTAAGTATTTTTATTTAATTATTAGTGTATTTTGAAGTAATTATATGTTTAATTCAAAATAATGATTGAGCATTATTCTTTGCAAATAAAATAGGACAAAATGAGTTCAGATCGTCAGTGTATGTACAAAAAGTTTATGAATGGAATTTTGAATCAAGATTTTTTGAGTGGCCTTGAAACTTTCATCAACTTTGCGTGCAGTCAATCGAGATGGATGGATGGAAAGAAAAATAAGTGTCCATGTAATAACTGCAAGTGTTAGAATATTCTTTTTCATGATTTAAACACTATAAAATACTATTTGGCTAAATATGGCTCTGAACATTGACCGAAATGAGTGTAGTGAATCATTTGCATGTGGTGAAGAAGCATCAAACACATACCATATATTGGTCATGGAAATTGCTGGTGCTGACTTTAATATGGATTACATGGATGAACCACCAAATCCTAAAGCTCATAAATTTTATGAAATACTTAAAGCTATATATATAATGCGTTGTGGCCTGGTTATAAAAAATGAAAGAAATGAATGATTAGATGAAAGAATTGAATGATGAGATTAAAGAAATTAAGAATGTAATACAACCGTAGATGTCCAATATGGAGTCACAATTAGCGGCTTTGACGCGATAGATAGCATTCCAAGATCCAGCTACGAAACCATGCAGAAGAGGCTAGCACAAATGCACCAACTAATTATGAGGATGATTTGTATCAGAATTATTTCTAAACTATTTTTTTTGTCTATGTGTAGCTAAATATGATGAAACTATTTTGGTGGTATCATTTATTTCTTTTCTAGTTTTGTTTTTTGATTTGCTGATTAACCTAACCATGAAACTTTGCAAGACATCTAATGTGAGACACACGGATAAATTCTAATTCAAAGCCTTCAGACATTATCATGGTCCTTCCTCTAGATGGGTTCCATCTTTACTGATCTCTAATGGATCAAAAGGAGGGTGAGCAATTATTATCTTCATTATTTCTGAATTATTTTATTTTTGTACTCTCTCTCTCTCTCTCTAAACATAACTACTGGCCATTTTTAGATATTTGTTGAAGTTGTATGACTATCAACTCAATTTGTATTTGTTCATGTCTATAATTACTATATTTATATATCTGTGAATGTGTATTGTTTTTATGGAGTGCATATTCTTTTTATGGAGTGTATATTGAATTGTCTCCAGCCATGGATGAGTATGACAATGAACTTATTTACAGTTATATTGTAACATACAATGAAGTGAGGGTGCTTGCTTTGAACCAAGAGAAGAACCATGTGGCAGTAGAAACTATAGGGTTGATGGACTAACACAATGAACCTAAGTGATCAAAATCATTAGTGCAAGCACACAGAGAGAAGAAGAAACGTTCTAGGAAAGCCACATGGAAGCATTGGTGCTGCGAGGAGTGGCGGGGCAGAGCAACCCCCTTATAGGCCTTAGGACCATGAGAGAGTCCTAGTTGCAAAAAAGCAGGGTGTGAATTTTAATTCGCCAAGCCTGTCTCATGGCTTGTCTTCTAGGTTTTCCTCTAAGAGTTTTTAGATATATTTTCAAAAATTTAAATAATATTCGCATTTCTTATTAATGTTGAAGGTGATGTTTTGTGCCTTCTTTGTGAAGTATAAATGAGATAATACTTTACCTACTATTATATATCTATATCTATACCTGCTGTTCTATATCTATAAGACATCCATATATACTACAGTGCATATGTATAATACTGAAGTATATATGTACATATACACTGTAGTACTATATGTACATATATACTATATATAACTATATTATTGATGAGGATGATGTATGTGATATTGCTTGTGTTTTGCTAGGTGCCATGTTCTCTAATTTATCAATTGATACATTGTTCTATTGATAGCTTTTTGGAGGAAGAATTAGCATGTCTTACACATTGAGGCATGCCTGGCACACACAGGTACACTTTGATAGTGATATAGAGGTTATTCATCATATGAGTTGCCCTAATAAAAATAACATGTTATATAATGGCATTGTTTGTACGAGGTTATTCATCAAGTGTTTTATATTTATTTTATGTTCTGTTTTTAATATTTTACATGGTATCAAAAGTGACCCCAGGGAAAGGTAAACTATGGGGGGGGGGGGGTGTCGGAAAGAGCTATAAACTCCTAGAAGGAGTGCCCCCATTATGCACTAGCTACCACTGTGTGCTATGTAAATCTTCGCTCACTCACTGTATGTTATCGAATCCATGACACTCCCACTGTGTGTTATTAAAAATATTTCTCACAAGGCTTAGGCCTCGATTCCAACAACATTATTGCCATATGTGACCCATAGAAGTGGATATTGCTGAATCTGAGTTTTATTAGCTGGATAAGATGCTATACGACCTCAAATACAAGCAAGAGGCGAGATGTTGATTTCTCTGTGAGCTCATAACAGGCTTTGCATAGGATTGAGCTCTGAAAATTTTTGTTTTTTTTAATTTTATTTGGTTGCTTTGATAGGGCATAGACCCTTCTTATCAAGGCGAACTAGATTACATCAATGACAAACTGCATGCATTGAAATTGTTAAGTTGTATAGAGAAGCTGTATGGGCTATTATAATGGCAATGGAGTGTAGGTAAGACATCTACTTGAACATAATGATAGGTGATTTGACAAGCATCCTGATGAAGTATATTTGGTATTCCTGTTGATTGAACTCATGTTCATATGGTTAGTGTAATGTTTGTTTACGATAGTGTTGAGATAAGATTTCATTGATGATGATAATGAGAGGTTAAAAGAAAATTTGTATGAAGTAGTAATCAAGTTTTCTTATTTGATATAATTTTTTGTGTTCATGAGATATTCATAGATTTTATACTTTCTTGAATGATATTAATACTAGCTTTTAATTTCTACTACATTGAAGCAAGATTAACTATCCATGCTCACAACCATCAAATATTCTTTCAAATGGTCATTTATTTTTCCTAAAAAAAGTTTTCTTATAGTTTTCTAAAGCAAAAAAATGTAATAATAAATTTTAGTTTACGTGGGATATGTAGATTAGAAAAAGAAAAGATTTTGATTTTTGATAATGACCATTTCCATGCATAAATGGTATCTGTTGAACTAGAAAGGTGTAATATATAGACAAGATAAAGAAATATGAGTAGATAGGAAAATAGTGTGTGCGTGTGTTTGGTTGGATACATATAATTATACTATAATTATGCTATATGCATGTATATTGCATATATACATGCCTATGCATTTTTAAGTAAATGCAGAAAAATATCTGATGCATATGTGCATGATATCCTACCAAAATTCACCGAATTACTGACCAATTTTTTAGTCACTAATTCGGTGTTTTTTGGTCGGTAAACAAAATAGTGATCGTTTACCGACCAAAATATTTGGTCACAATTTTGCTTGTTGCTAAATCTTTTACCAACAAAAAATAGTCGGTCTGTAAGTTACCGACCATTTACTGATCCTATACAGACAAAGATTTACCGACTATATTCCGACAATTTACCGACCGAATAAATAAGGTCAGTAGATGGTCTCTAAATAGTCGGTAATTAATGACCATTTACAAACCAATCACTGACAAATAATTACTGACTAAATTCCAACTATTTTCTGACCAAAGCATTTGGTCGATAAATGGTCAAGAAATGGCCGGTAAAAACCAAAAAAATTGCGACAAAAAACTGATCAAAATCTAAATCATTTGTTGGTAATTGATCTCCAAAAAAAATTACCGACCATTTGATGATCTTTTATCGACCATTGATATTAACAAATTTTGGTCAATTTGGTCGCAATACGAGCGGTAATTACCGACCAAATTTTTTTTTTGCAGTATTTCTGTAGTTGCTATAGAAACTAGAACATAAAACACAAAAAAATCATTTTGCTTCCAGTTTTGATTCAGTTCCTACAGAAACATTTAAAGATAAAACAACAAAATAAAAATCCAATTAACTACATCAAATAACTTTATATACTGCATATATATATTAAAAACATCGAGATAAAATAAAAAAATAAAATCCCAAATCAAAGTTTAAGGCATTGAAAAAAATGTGTGTAATACACTCAATCATCCAACTTAGTTTCATAATCATTATGATGTGACATTTCTAGTCTACACAGTGAGATGTCGGGTACTGGGGTAGAGCTATCTGTTGCTGCTAGTCCTAATGTTGTTGTTGCAGTTACTGTTATAGGTGATGGAGTAGATGCTGTAGTTTGAGCATTATGCCGAACAATCCGAGCTAGATCATCTGGTTTTAACTGCAGTCCTCCTTCCTAAAACTTCTTTGTAAGAAAGTCAAAATGCATACGCAACTAATCCCTTTCATCCTCATAGTCGATCATGCGTCGCATGGTATAAGCCAACTAAAATAGTATAAAATTTCATATTTAGTCATAAAAATCCTCCATTTTCAAGAACAAATTCGAAACTAGTCCTGAAAATTCAGCTTCATAGTTTGGTCATCTATGTGAGTAGAATGATGATCTAAATGAACCGATGCCATAGACGGGTATCTTCTCCTTGCCATCAATAGCCATATGCCAACTCTTATTTGCATCAACTGGTGGAGCTGATGAATGAGAACTACCTGTTGCACCATCACTTGAACTTGAAGTAGACTGGGAATATGCTTGAGTCACATCAGTTAACATTTCCTCAAATCTCACCTAATAAAAATGTATGAAAAGTATTTCAATTTATATTCAAACATAATTTTTTTTATTTAAACTTACATTTGTTACACGAGATCTTTGATCAACGAAAGTCTGATCATCATGAGCATTCATGTGCATGTATCTGAATAAGCGAGGAGCACTAGACTTCTTACCCTCCTTGAATGTTTATAATTAAACACAATACATACGTTAATTATATTGAAAAAAAATTCTTTATGAGAAATGAAATTTAGGCATAATTGAAGTCAATTTACAAAGTAATAAACATAAAAAGTATAAATTAGAAATAATACCAATGCTCGTTCATGCTCACGCATAGAGCAAGTATCACAAGTATGTGTAGACATGCCACTACCCTCTCTAGCCGGCTCTGAGTGATGATTGGTGCTCTGTTTTTTACACCTCTTCCTATAATCTAAATTTTACCAGCTACTCTGCCACTCCTCGAAAACATGATCTGAGACTTGAATCTTTTTCTTTCTTCATCATCCATTCATCTTTCATCTCGTATACCGTGTCTTTATACTGATTAGCAGCATGCTTGTAGAACACACTTTTGACAACTCATTTGGTTGTGTCCACGTGTAAATTATAAATAAACAATTTTTAATCAGTGAATAAAAGAATAAATAAAAGATGTAAATATTTTTAGGTAGTAATATTTACCTTAAATTCTCCCCAAATAATTAATTGTTCTCTATGTGTTAGTGACTTTCAATTATGTCCATTAGGTTTAAATGACTTCTTGAAAATTGTCTTCAGAATCCTAAAATGGAACTAGGAGGCTCAAACTTCATCCTGTAAAAAAAATTTATTAGTTAGTAAGAAATAAATAAATAAATTGATAAATAATTTGTTAAGTTTTATATCTTACGGATTATCAATTATCGGATCAAAATGAGCAATTAGGAGAGTCTCGTCTCTAGGGTTCTCTATGGAAGACTCACCAACATCTCCATCCTCTCCCTGCTCTCCCTCCCACATCTCCTGATCATTCATCAAAATCTCACCACCATTATGTGGATCAGTCAGCTGATGCTACTGCTATGGTACCTTCACAACCTTTTCTGTCTGTTGTGGCATCCCTTCCACCCATGACCCTCTACCAGTTTCAGGCATACCTGAGGTTGTGCTACCTATACCATAACTCATACAACGTTACAATGTGTGGCCTATACCTTTTCCACATGCCATACCTGTAAAAAATACTTAAGGAAATGAAAATAAACAAAAATGATTAACAATTAAAATAACATAAAACTCACTTTCTACTTATTCTCATTAGAATCATCCAAATCTGGTTTGTCTTCTTTAGATGTAGTAACATCATTTTCAAACTCATCTTCATCACTCATTTCTTCCTCATAATCAATTAAATTTTCATCAACATCTACATCCCCACTTGTATCCATCTCAGAAGATGTGACTAAAAGAATATCTTCGTTCCGCACCACAGCTTCAATTAAAACATCTTTGTCATCATTTTGAAACTCTGGTTCTATGAAATCAATACTTGGTGATGCGAGGATGTCAATTTGAGCCCTTGCTTTTATCTTGCATACTACTTTCCAATCCTTTCTAGGACTGGTTCAACCCGGATATTCACAATAATAAACATGTGATGTTTGTACTGCTAAGACAAAATGTTCATATTTGTTGAATCATTTTTATAGGGCACATCGACAAGTTTATATTGAGGATGGACAACAATACCAACATGTGGTGTTGGATTGAACAATTAAAATTTGAATAACATAGTTTTTTTAACTGGGAGGGCTTCAAATTTTAACTCGATCACTTTGACTAGAGTCCCGTAATAGTCATATTCAGTTTCATTGTATACGGATCCTTTAATGCATATCCCCATATTATCTATTGCCCAGTATCTACCATATAATTTAGTGTGAAATTTAATACTATTCACATAGTAACCATTGTACATTTTAACCTCTCTTAGGGAACCTCATGCTATACTTCAAAGATAATAATTGGAAATTTTATTTGCACTGATATGGACCTATAAACAAAATTAAGTGGATTGTTTAGATTACAATTATAAATTTTTATTAGAACAATACAATTATTTTGAGTTTTTTATTATAAGTAAACAAACGTATTTTTCAAAAAATGATTGAAATTCTTTCTCTGTCACAATATTGATTGCTTCTTCATTTATGCTTGGAAACTCATTACATTTATCTGTAACAAAATCAATAAACAAAAGAAATAAAAAATATTTGATATATTGATAGGAAATAATAAATTATAATGCGTAATAGAAGTCATTTGCCAATTATGAAATACTTACTCAATGAATTGTAGAACCTTTGGACAATTCATTAGGACATATAGATGAGGCGCAATAAATTCATAGTCTGCAAAATACATTTTCCCTTAAGCACTAATTCCTTTACCCGGAGGCTTGAAAATTTCAAATATATCATTATCCACATTATCGTTAAGATAAACCTCATTCTGCTTTTCTTTAAGTGGAAGAGTTGGTTATTCTTCTTTGAAATAGAATGATACAAATTTTGCTGCCTCATCCATAATATAACTTATTGATATAGAACCTTCAACTTGAGCCTTATTCATTATTGTATGCTTTATTTTCCTCAAGTATCTACAAAAAAGATTATTGAAAATTACAAGTCATTTTTGTGTATATATAAATATAAATATAAATAAATAAATATATATATATATATATATGAAAAGAATTGGTTTAGCTAATTAATATTACCTTTCTAGAGGATACATCCAATGATAATGGACAGGACCAGCAATCCTTGCTTCGTAAGCAAAGTGCACTGAAAAATGTTCCATTGAGTCAAAAAAAACTAGGAGGAATGATTTTTTCAAGATTGCATAAGATAACAAGAATTTGTTCATCCAAATTCCTCAACTCCTCATTAGTCAATGAAGAATAAGTTAATTGCTTGAAGAATAAAGAAATCTCAGTTATCGGCTCTGATATTCTATTTTATAGGAATTCTCAAAGAGCAATTGGTAATAACATTTGCAAGAATACATCACAATCATAACTCTTCATGCCAAACATATTAAGTTTTTTTTGCAACCAGACATCTCTCCAGAATGAAAGCATCCACACATTTGGAAATCTATGTTTTTTTACCCACTCCAACACAACCTTCTTCTGTGATTTATTCAGAACAAATGAGACATCAAGGTATTTATTGGTAACAAGATTTTTTGTATATTGTGGATGACAACACTATTTATTCAACTCATCTTTTGACTTGTATATGTCCTTAGTTTTCTATGGAATGTTAAATAATGTATTGAAAATATTGGCAGAGACATTCTTCTCGATATGCATAACATCAAGATTGTGCCTGAACAAGTGTTAACGCCAGTAGGAAAAATCCAAAAAAATACTTCTCTTATTAGACCCAAAATTCTTAGATATAGCTGCATTCACAACCTCAGCATCAACATCTATCACCTTTTTCAACCCTCTATTATTCAATTCCTACAGAATATCATCCCCAGATCTAACCCCGAGAATTGTTTAGTAACCTTTCTATTCTTAATGAAGTCTTTGGTGTTACGTCGATATGGTTGATTAATAGACAAAAATTTTCGATGATTATCGAACCACAACTATTTTTCACTCTTAGTTAATCTAAAAGTACTAGAATCTTCCATACAATGCAAACATACCAACATACCAGTTGTACTCCACCCAGACATCATAGAATATGCTAGAAAGTCATTTATGGTTCACATAAGGACAACGTGCATCAAACAATTTTGCCATTTGGAAATATCTTAAGTTTGAACCCCAACACCCCAAATATTTTTCAACTCCGCTATCAATGGCTACAAGAAAATATATATCTTCCCCTTTGGATTCATAGGCCCCGACACTAACATGGTCAAAAATATAAATTCCTCCTTCGTACATAAGTCTGGAAGAAAATTATACGGGATCACCACCACAGGCCACAAAGAATATAACTGTTCAGATTGACTAAATGGTTAAAAACCATAAGCAAATAAACCCAACCAAATTTTTCGAACTTCTAAAAAAAAATCATGAAAACAACCATAAAAATTTTTCCAAGCAGGTGCATCGAAAGGGTGACAAATCTTACCATCCTCCATATGATGCTCTGAATGCCATCTCATTTCATTAGCTATTGCGGTTGATGCATTCAATCTCTACGACCAAAGTGTTATTGGGAAATAGTGCATCTTCTTATACGACACCTTCAACTTACGTATATACAATCTATTTTTAGAACCCCTAATCTTTTGCTTGTACTGAGCATGCTCACATATTTTACAAATGTTAAGGTCACCGCCATCACCCCAATATATCATACAGTTGTTCACAGTTCAATGAATGAGCTGTACGGTTAATCCCAAGCCTCTAACTAACTTCTTCATACTGTAGAAATCCAATGGAATCAGATTATCTTATGGCAACAATTCTTGAATGAATTTAGACATATCATCAAACCATGCCTGTGAACACATATGTCTACACTTTATTTCTAACATCCTCATGGTTGTAGAAAGTTGAGTATGCTTAGAATTTCTCTCATATACAGGTTTGTCTCAAGCTCGAATCATATCATAAAAATTACTTGCCTCGGCATTGGGTTCCTCTTTCGGGTTGAATTCACGAGAATAAGCATCAAAAACCATGTTATAGTATGTAGTGTGATTAATATTATCTGAGACCATCTGATCAGTTTCACTTACTGACATCCATACTAAACTTGTACACATTTGGTGGACTTGCTTCTCACCATGGTATATTCAAACATAGTAATCTATCACAGAACCATTTCTATATAAATGCATCTTCATAGTCTCAATATTCAAAAACTCTTTATAATAACATTTAACTAAAGTGCAAGGACACCGGATATCTTACCACCATTCACACACTCAGGATGTCTCTGAGCAAACTCAACAAATCATCAACTTTATTTCCCCATTCATTAGATAACATTCCTTTGATTATTAGACCCTTGTAAATCTACTCATGATCATCTTTCATGACTAGTTAAAAAAATCATTTTATTTAACAAACAAATTGTCTCTAATTATAGTTATATATATTTATATAGACATTTATTTAGATATAGAAATATTTATATATAGTTATACACAAATAGTTTAAAATAATGCTGTATGTTGTTATACATATAATTATAAATATAGTTACATGTGGTTATACATATAGTTACACATATAGTTAAACGTATATTTATACGTGTAGGTTTATAGATTTGTTCATATTATTTTATATATTTATAGATATAGTAATGTATAGGTATAGATATTGTAAAATAATTTTTTATATACTACTATATATATATATATATATATATATATTAAATATAAGCTATAAATTTAATATTTAAATATAATTATGCATAAAACTTTTAAAGTTATACACATAGTAAGATACAATTATTTATAGTTATATATTATTTTACATATAATATATAGTTATAAATAGTTATTTATAATAAAACATATAGTTATATATAGTTATATTAATACATGTAGTTATAAGTGGTTATACATAAATATAAACAACATTATAAAAAAAAATTTGTTTTAATTATTTTAATACATAAATGTATATATAGTTACAAATATAATTATATATAATTATATAGACATTTATTTAGTTATACAAATATTTATATTTAGTTATACACATATAGTTTAAACTAATGTTGTATGTTGTTATACATGTATTTATAAATATAGTTACATGTCGTTATACATTTATTTATAAATTAATATTTTATAAATAAATACATAGATTCTTGCTCCTACTAAAATTTATGCAAATTAAATAATTGAGTAATATTTTTACAAATAGCTTTTAACATTTATTATTTTTATTAAAATAATAAATATATCTTTCTTTAATTATCTTCTCACTTTATGTAATTTTTTGAATTTTAAAAAATATTATTGATATCATATAATATGAAATTTTATGTCTTTAAATTATTTCATATTATCTTTGTAAACATTAATATGAATTCTTAAAAATTTATAACCATAAAATATAAATTTTTATATATTTTTTAACATTAAAAGTATTTTATAACTCTTAGGTGAGTGGCTAGAAGACAAATCATCTTTTCATTTATGTCTTATTATATGAAGTTTGTTAATTTTGTACCTATTGATATTTTTTTATATGGCTAAACATATTTTTTTTATTGTTTATATATTTATTGTTTAATAAATAATATAATAAAAAATTGTAAAGTATTTGTTTTTCATTTGTACCTTTCAACACGCACATTAATTTTGCTGAAAAAATTTTGATAGTAAATAAAATTAATGAGTATTTTTGTATTATATATATATATATATTGTTTATATACATTCTGTCTCTCGATGCCAAAGCATCTCTAACACTTGAACTGAATTCCTCTGCATTCCACCATCTATCTCTCGACGCCGACGCAACAAAATTTAATTGATGTTTAAGCTTTAATTTGTTATTGATTTGAAGTACGTTTTATATATTTATTCTACATCAATTATATTGGATTGCTTAATTGAAGATTAAGCATTTTGATTTTGTTTTTTTTTGTTTCTGAAAATCTTTTTTAATCACAATGGTATGCTTGGATTGCATATATAAACTTATTCGTATAAATAATTCATGTATTTGTGATATAATACATTGTCATTTTGTTGATTTTGATGGTAACTATATACAAAAACTATATATAAATAAAATATATACTTAGGTATGCCGACTTGATATCTACAAAAATAGTATACATCAATATGCATGTGTATTTTATACATAACTAGTATACATACTTAGGTATGCCGACTTGATATCTAAATAACTAGTATATATACTTAGGTATGCCGGCTTGATATCTACATAACTATTATATATTTTTACATCAATATAAATAGTATACAAACTTAGGTATGCCAACTTGATATCTACAAAAATAGTATACATCAATATGCATGTGTATTTTATACATAAGTAGTATACTTACTTAGATATGCCAACTTGATATCTACATAACTAGTATATATACTTAGGTATGCCGACTTGATATCAACATAACTAGTATACATTTATATATCAATATAAAAAATATACATACTTAGGTATGCCGACCTAACTATATATATACAGTATACAAAAAATAGTATACATAAACATGCGTGTATTTTAAATAAGTGTATTTAAACATAACTATACATCAATATTCATATGTGATATAATTTGAATTTTTTATATAAGTGTATTTTACTATATATATATAACTAAAAAATAGTATACATAAACATTATTATATATATTTAACAACGTATATTTAATATACATATATATACACATTTATATATAATTATAAATAAATCTATTTAACAATATGTATATAAATATATTACTATATTAAAATGTATTTATGTACATTAATATACATAACTATATAAAAACAATATACAAAAAAAATATACAAAAACATAACTATATATAAATATAATGATGTATATTTAATATACACATATATAAATAGATATATAACTCTTTATAAATGTATTTAACAATATGTATATCAACATATTACTATATATAAATGTATTTATCTACATCAATACCTATACATAGTCATATGTCTAAATATATATAATTACATGAAAAAATATATATAACTACATCTACAACATGTATAACTATATGCTTCAGAAACATAATATCCATTCATATCATTCATCTCATTCATACATGTTTTTTTGGATATTGTATAAATCTTTATCATTTTTTCATATATTTTAGGAACTTGAATTTAATTCTTTCAATCTTAAATATTCTTTTATTATATTTTTATATGTTCGTATAAATCATTATGATTTAATATGTTTAGAGTTTTTATTTTTGTTTCACTTAATATCATTTAACTAAAATTGATTTCTAATAAAATGTTAATTTGTTAAAATTTATTTTGTAATTTTCAAAACAAATCACAATATGTTTGTGTAATAAATATTATAAAAAAATTTTAAAATATATATGTGATGTAGTTTCAATTTACAAAGAAAAACTTTAAAAATAAAATTTACTTACAAAATTAAATTTGTACCTCATAATATTCAATATGTTATATTTATTATAAATAAATAATATTTGAAATGTATCTATTAATTACAAAAAAAAACAATGTAATGTATTAAATTAAAAAAAATTAAAAAATTTATTTTAAAAAATAAATTCATATAGTATTATGGTCATTTATATTTTTTGAATAAAATAAAATAATAATTACTTGTAGAAAAATTTACTCTTGTATTTATATGGTAACCTATTTTGATTGAACATAATTAAATAAATATTTGCTTTTTTATGAAACATTAAAGGCATGTATTTATATGCACTACATTATATTTGTTTGAATTTTGAAGTTTCTAAAAATTTATTAATAACAATAAATAATAAGTATAAATTTATTATAGACATTAATATTTTAATAAAAAAAGTATATAGACAAACAAAAATAATATTATCTATTTATGAATTATATTTTCATTTTTAACATAATTAAAAAACCAAAATAATTTACAGATATGTCGATTTCATTTATTTATGAATATAATGCTAGTTATTTTAATATAAATATTAAAAAAACAACTATTTAAATATAATAGAAGCTCATATATTTAATTCATGATTTCATTATACGTATTAATATGCTTCACAGACACACACAGACACACACGCATACACATAAACACACACAAATATTTGTTTTAAATATAAAAAATTTATAATATTTTATAAATTGTGTACATTATTTAATATTTTATTTTAATTAAATTTACTAGATCAAAAAATTTTAAATACATTTACACACACACACACACATATATATATAATAGTTTCATGTGTACCATTAAAAATACATTATGTAATTAGGTATATGTGTGTATTTGTGTGGGTGTACAGTAATATATGTATGCATATAAGTATATACACACAACTTTGAAAATGTAGATACATATGTGAATATATGCAAAAGTATAAAAATGTGTATGCTGATATATAATGTATATTAATGTATAAATGTGTGTGTGTGTGTAGGGTAGTGTATATACACTTATATATTTATGCATATATATGTAAATATCAACATTAATTTTGAGAAGAAAAATACTTGAGCACATAAATATTAACATGTTCCACAAATTCATGAGAGTAGGAGCAAAAAGTGACATTATTGCAAGATACAACAATTCTCCCATCTATAACACTTTGCCTCAAATTTTGATCAGAGTAATACTTGCAATGATAAAGGTTTATTCAAAACTAAATACCATGGTGTTACATTTTCATTCAATAGTATAATTTGTTCAAATAAAAAAATCTATATAATATCTTCTTCAACAACTCTTCTATCTTTTTTTTCTAGTCTTGATAAGCTATTTTCAATTTTGATTATATGTACATTTCTTATCTAATATCTCTAGTTCAAACTATTTTAATAGTAAAATCCATCAAATCAATCTAGGACTGACATCTTACTTTTCTATGAGATATTTGATTATAAAATATTTAGTATATACTATGACTTTGGTCCCCGCTAAATATGATATTAATTTGCCAAAAGAAAAGATTGTTGATACAAGTTCTTTCTCTATATTTGTGTAATTCAATTGGGCATTTTAGCGTGTGTTGTTATCATTGTATATGATAACTATTTATAAATATTTGTATAACTATATAAAACTCTTCATAATTATATTTAACTATATTTGTAACTATGTAAACTATTTTTTAACTATATTAATAACTATATATAACTATTTTTTAAACTATATAATATTTTATAACTATCTGAGTAATTATATATAACTATATTTTTAACAAAATATATCATATGTATAATAATATATAGATATATATAATTGTATTTTACTATACATATAACTATAAAAATATTATATATAACAATATCTTTAACTACATACAAATTTATAACTATATGTATATAATTATATATAAATATTTGTATATCTATGTAATACTCTATATAATTAAATATAACTATATTTATATCTATGTAGACATATATGTATTCATATAATTAAATCTATATATGTATTTATAAATTTGTATATATTTATGTATAACTACTTATAACTACTTGTATGAATATATCTATATATAATTATATGTTTAACTATATATAACTCTATTTTTAATTATATATACTATAGGTAGAAGAACATATAAAGGTTGCCCTCTCTCTCTAGTAACCATCTCTTGAGGTCTATTTATTCTTTTTATTTCTCTCATCAAATCTATTTACTGTCATACGACAAAGGGATTGAGATTTAGTGGAAGAAATGGGGTTTACGTTCACAAAGTTGTTCAGCAGGCTCTTTGCCAAAAAGAAGATGTGGATTTTGATGCTAGGTCTTGATGCTAGATGAAAGAAAACCATTATGTATAAGTTGAAGCTTGGTGAAATTATCACCACAATTCCTAATATTTTCTTCAATGTAGAGACTGTTAAATACAAAAACATCAATTTCATTGTGTGGGATGTTAGGGGTCAAGACAAGATTCTTCCTTTCTAGAGGGATTACTTCCAAAAAACCCAAGGTCTCATATTTGTGGTGGACAACAATAATAGAGATTGAGTAGTTGAAGCCAAAGATGAGTTGCATAGGATGCTAAATGAGGAAAAGCTTCGTGATGCAGTTTTACTGGTATTTTCCAATAAGCAAGATCTTCCCAATGCGATGAATGCAGCTAAAATTACGGACAAGTTAGGACTTCACTCTTTTTTCCAATGCTATTGGCACATTCAGAGCACCTGTGCTACATCTGGAGAGAGCCCTTACGATGGTCTTGATTGGATTTCCAATTACATTGCCAGAAATTTATAAACAATTTTAGTAGGATTAGGCAAACTTTGTTGACATATTTAGATGTGGATCTAATTTTTACCTATTTTGTTTCAGTTTTGTTCTGTTATGTGGATGAAATCATCTATTTCTAGTGGGATTCAAATTGTATTTATATTTATATATTGCATGCCTGAAATACAAGACTGCATTTACATTGTTCATATCTGTTGTAAGTCAAACTTGTTTGTTTTATGTTTTGTGTCTTTTTGCCTCTGGATCCCAAAGGTATAAAAACATATAACTATAAATAATTATCTTTGACTATATGTATAACTTTAAAATAGTATAGATAACTATATTTAAGAATATAATTAATAACAAATATTTAAAAAACATTTTTATATGTTAGTATATAAAAAATGTATTTTACCATATATATACCTATAGATAATTATATGTATACATATATACATATATATATATATATATATATATATATATATATATATATATATATATATATACACACATGTATAAATATAAGTATAATTATATGTGTAACTATATGTATGACCACATGTAACAATATTTATAAATACATCTATAATAACATACAACATTATATTTAACTATATGTGTATAACTATATATAAATATTTCTATACCTATATATACATATTTGTATAACTATATAACACAATATATAATTAAATATACCTATATTTGTAACTATGTAAACATATATGTAAATTTATATATTTATTTATAACTTTTATATTTATGTATAACTATTTGTATGAATATATTTATATATAACTATATGTTTAAATATATAATAAATATTAATAGCTATATATAATATATGTATAATAACATATAACAATAAATAATTGTATCTTATTATATATATAACTATAATAGTTTTATATATAACTATATTTAAATATATAATTTACATCTTATATTTAATATACATTTGTATATATTAGTATATAAAATTGTATTTTACTATACCTATACATAAATAAATGTATAAATATATAAAATTATATGAATAAATATATTTACCTACATGTATAAATATAAGTATAACTATATGTGTAACTATATGTATAACCACATGTAACTATATTTATAATTACATGTATTAAATCATAAAACTTTATGTTTAATTATATTTGTATAACTATATGTAAATATTTGTAAAACTAAATAAAACTTTATATAATTAAATATAACTATATTTTTTACAATTTATACGTATATGTATAAATATATGTAAATCTATATATTTGTTTATAACATTGTATATATTTATGTATAACTAAAAATAACTACTCGTATGAATCTATATATATATATATATAACTAAATGGTTAACAATATATAAATTTATATAACTATATATATCATATGTATAATAACATATAACTATAAATAATTCTATCTTACTATATGTATAAGTATAACTATAAAAACTTTATACATAATTATATTTAAATATATACTTAATAACATATATTTAATATACATTTTTATATATCAGTATAAAAAATATATATAAGTATATCCATACCAATACATAACTATATGTATAAATATATGAAATTATATGTAAAAATATATATACATACATGTATAAATATAAGTTTAACTATACATTTAACTATATGTATAACCATATGTAACTATATTTATAATTATATGGATAAAAACATACAACATAATGTTTAACTATATGTATATAACTATATATAAATATTTGTATAACTATAAAAAACTCTATATAAATAAATATAACTTTATTTTTAATTATTTATATATATATGTAAATCAATATAATTGTTTATAACTTTGTATATATTTATTTATATTTACTTATAACTACTTGTATGCATATATCCATATATAATTATATGTTTAACTATATGTAACTATTTATAACTACATTTACAATATGTATACTAACATATAATTATATATGGGATAATAATAATTCATTGCACTAACTTGAAATTAAATGGCAAAAGATAAAATATCAAAAATATGTAAGCACATACCATGAGAGTGTCCGTTGGTCCAGCTCAAATATGGTATAATACAAATAAGGGTCGTACTCTTACCTAGCCCCAGCCCTCGGGCCTCGGGCTCAAATATGAACTTATGTATAATAAATGATGTAATATTTGATAGGTTTGCACCGAAAAAATTTTATTTTCTTTTATATAATTCTTCATTCTAACACTGCACTCTCTATGTGTCTCTATGTCCCTCTCTAATTCGTTCTCACTCTCTTCCTCTTTTTCTTTAAGTGTCACACTTTCTCTCTTATTATTTTTTTTGCTTGCTCTTCTTTCTTGCATGTTCTCTCTCTCTCTCTTCCTCTTCCCCCCTCTCTCTCCCCCCTCTCCTTCTCCCTTTCACCATTTCTCTCCCCCTCTCTCTCCCTCCTTCTCACTCCCTCTCCCCTCTCTCTATCTCCCCCATCTCCCCATTTCTCTGCCCCTCTCTCTCCCCACCTTCTCACTCTCTCTTTCTCCCCCTCTCCTCCTTCAAACTTTAAATGTCTTTCATTTTTGCTTTCCTTTCTTGTGTATTATCATATTTTGCTCCATTTATCTAGTATTACTATGATATATATTAATCTTTATCGTGCTAAAAATTACTTTATCTATTCATGTAGATTCTGCAAATGCATTGCCTCGATATTCATGATATTTAATTTTTAAATATTCATCTATACGTAATTTTATTTAATTATTTGTATATTTTGAAGTAATAGAATGTTTTATTCAAAATAATGATCGGGCATTATTTTTTGTATATAAAATAGGGAAAATGAGTTCAGATCATCAATAGATGTACATATGGTTTATTAATGGTTTTTTGAATAAAGATTTTTTGACTGGGCTTGAAACTTTCATCAATTTTGCATGTAGTCAATCGAGATTGATGGATGGAGAAATAATTAAGTGTCCATGTAATTATCGCAAGTGTCACAATATTCCTTTTCGTGATGCAAACACTATGAGATACCATTTGACTCAATATGGCTTTGTGCCAAATTATTTTGTTTGGATATATGATGGGTAAAGTACAATGGCTCTGAATATTGAGCAAGATGAGGGGTACTGAATCATTTGCTTGTAGTGAAGAATCATCAAACACATTTCATAAAATTATCACGGAAGCTGATGGTGCTGACTTCAATATGGATAACATGGATGAACCACCTAATCCTGAAGCTCAGAAATTTTATGAAATGCTTAAAGCTGTAGATAAAGAGTTGTGGCCTAGTTGTAAAACACATTCACAATTGTCACTTATAACTCAACTTATGAGCATTAAGTTAGAAAATCATATGTCTGAGAAATTATTTGATCAGGTGGTAAAACTTATGAAGGAGATTGTTCCGGATAATAATTTGATTACTAATAACTTTTACAACACTAAGAAGTTACTATGAGGAATAGATATACCAGTTGAAAAAATAGATTGTTGTTTAAATGGATGTATGTTATATTGGGGTGGTGATAGTGATTTAATTAGCTATAAGTTTTGTGATCATCCTCGATTTAAAAAGGCACCTTGTGTTGTAGATATGCGACAAAAATTAAATGTTGTCTATAAGAAGATATATTATTTTCCATTAATTCCTTGATTATAGAAACTATATGTATCAAATGCTACAGAAAATGATATGAGGTGGCATTCTGAGCATGAGGTTGAAGAGGGGTAATGCATCATCCATTAGATTCACTTGCTTGGAACCATTTTAATAATACACATCAAGATTTTGTAGTAGAAAGTCAAAATGTGAAATTGGATCTTTACACTGATTGATTTCAGCCATTTAGGAAATCTGGACAATAGTATTCAACATGGCCAGTGATAGTTACATCTTATAACTCTCCATGGTTGTGTATGAAGGAGCAATATATGTTTTTGTTAATATTGGTTCCAGTGCCATAAAATCCATAAGACATGCTGGATATTTTTTTATAGCTTCTTATTGCAGAGTTAAATCATTTATGGGATGTTTTCTTATAGCCTCTTATTTTAAACTTAAATCATATGTGGGCAGCCCTTATGTGAATGATAAGTGACTTTGTTTCATATTCAATATTGTCTGGCTGGAGTCTACAGGATGATTCACATGCCCGTATTGCATGGAAAATTCTAATATATTTACCCTTAAATTTAGTGGTAAATAGTCATGGTTTGATAACTATCGTAAGTTTCTGCCTACGAATCATCCATTTCGAAGAAATTGAACTGCATTTCGAAAAAATAAAACTATGATGATAGTTGCACCATTAGTTCATTCAGAAGATGATATTATGATAAAGATTCAGAGGTTGGGTTTGAAGAAGGTAACTAAAAAGGATGCTTCTAAAAGTAATGGACCAAATAGGCAATATATTTAGTTGGAGGAAACGTAGTATATTTTGAGACTTCCCATATTGGAAGTCCAATTTAATTCCTCATAACTTTGATGTAATGCATATTGAAAAAAATCTGTTTGATAGTGTTTTCAACATTGTCCTTAATGTAGATAGAAAAATAAAACAAATTTTAAAATCAAGACAAGAGCTGAATGATTACTGTCAGTGTCCTGAATTGAACCTGAATGAGACAATAGGAAAATTCTCTAAAGCTTGCTACACACTTGATAAGAAGGCAAGACAGATATTGTGTGAATTGGTTAAAATTTTGAAATTCCCTGATTGATTTGTGTCAAATATGGGTAGATACGTGGATATGAAGAATCTTAAGTTATTTGGAATAAAAAGTCATGACTATCATGTATTTATGCAGAGATTAATACCAATTGCATTCCATGAATTACTTCTCATGAGTATTTGGAAGGTCCTTATAGAACTTAGTTTGTTTTTCAAATAGCTAACCACAACCACAATCAAAATAGATGACATGGTGAGGCTGGAGAATGACATTCTACTTATTATTTCTAAGATTGAATGGATATTCCCACAGAGTTTTTTTTTTGTCTTAATGGAGCATTTTCCGGTCCATTTGGCATATGAAGCAAGAATAGCAAGGTCAATGAAATACATGTGGATGTATTTTTTTGAGAGGTAAATACATATAAATTTCCGTGTTTTATTATTTAATACATAACGTAATATTGTAATTTAATAAAATTGAAACTTGGCATTGTGGTTGTAGGTATCTTTTTAAGTTGAAATTGAATATTAGAAACAAGGAAAAAGTTGAAGGTTCAATTTGCAATGCATATTTAGTAGAAGAAGCATCATCATTTTGTTCTTATTATTTTGAGGATCATGTCAATACAAAGAATAGAAATGTGCCACGGAATGATGAAGGTCATGTGTTGGTGGAAGATGTGTTTGTGGACAAACTATCTATCTTCAAGCATTCTGGAAGAGAATCCGGAAGAGCAATGAAAAGATGCATAACAGATGAAGGGTACAAAGTAACTCGGTGGTATTTTTTACTTAATTGTGAGGATGTTGCACCATATATTGAGTATGTATATCCAAAATGGTTGCATGTTTAATCATATTTTAATTTTATCTTTAATAAAAATTATTACAAATTGATATACATTTTTCTCTCTCATTTTATATTTCTGCAAAAACCTATCCTTGGTATTTCGTTAATGGATATAAATTTCACACAATCGGGCATGGTTCTTCTAAAATAACATTGAATAGTGGTGTATGCTATAAAGGCTCAGGTTATAGTGGAGATGAGATTAATTATTATGGTCAACTCAAAGAAGTTATTGAGTTGGAGTATCTTGGACTCGAAAATAACAGGATTGTATTATTTAAGTGCGAGTGGTTTGATCTTACATGAAATGTGGGCACAAAGATTCATTAGAATTATAAGCTTGTGGATGTTAACCATAAATGCAGATATAATCGATATGAGCCATTTATTATGGCAGTTCAAGTCGCTCAAGTATATTATTGTACATATCCATGTTTATCTCATGATAAGAGAGATTGGTGGGTGATTTGAAAAATCAAAGCTCCATCAAAATTTTAAGTACCAACATCGCAAAAAAGAAGTGCATACTTATATATTGCACCGGCATTCCAAGAAGATGACATAAATAATATTGAGCTTGTGAATGTAGATGAAGATCCATAATATTTTTTGTGATTCAAATGGTGGCATAATAAAAATTGAAGAAGAACAATTTCTATCTAAAAGATGAGTTCGAACTTCTATCATAATCAGTCGAAATATCAGAAGATCCATTAGGGGATGACAGTGATTCTGATAATTAAATTGTTATAATTTTATTATAATATTAAACTATTAAAAAAATTTTATATTTTGTTGAAATATATCAGTGTGTTTTATTCAAAAATGCATGCTTGTTCATCATATCACTATTATTTGTTCAATATTTTATTTTGTACTGCAGATGGCACCTAAAAGATGTGGTCGTGGTGGAGGTGGACGTTGACATAGAAATGAACCAAATTCATCTAGTATGTTACATCATGTTGCAGAATTAGTACCATCTCATAGCCACCATATCCAAACTTCAACATCACAATTACCATCTTCATTTCTATCACCATCACCATCATCGAGACCTCTACTATCACCTTTATGAGATGTAAGCCCACAACCTATTCTGCTTCCTGCACACACTTTTGATCCATCTCTATCTTATACCCCATATTTTACACTGATGTTCCCTCATTTACAAAACCACCGACTTCATTAAATATTATACCTTCCTCTGTAGTCAGTGCAAAGTTGGAAATTGAGATTGTAGATGGAAGGTAAAAGAAATATGTAAAAAGGACTTGAAAAAAAATTTTGATGTTACTGTTAGTGGTTTTTTTTATTGTTATGATTTGCTTGTTTTCATTGTTATTTATTTATTTGAATAGTTTTATTCCATCTCACATATGTTCGACTATAATTACAATGTCTTTTAAGAAAATGGTTGCTTCTAAAGCATTATCCAGGAAGAAAATTTCTAAATCGACATAAGAGTCATATTTTAATGACTTTCAGGTAAAAATAACAAAATAAAAGTATTGAAAAATAATTATCTAATTACTTAACTATTATGTTGATTATTATTCAAGTATTAAATAATTATGTTCTTATTGTTAATATAAATTCTTTTGTGATTTTTCTAAATATGGAATCAGTGCACATAGGCATCCAAATTTGATGGAAAGATAAAGTCATTATGAGAGATCAAAGCTGCTCAACGGTATTCTGATTTTGTTCATAAATTGAAGAATATTAAAGAAATACCTGATTTTATATCCGAGGATGACTGGCCCGAGTGACTTAATTATTGGGAGGAGCCATATGTGAAGAAAAAAATCAGATATTAACAGCAAAAATCAACGAAGTGAGGTAGCTGGACTAGGTACAAGAATCTGTCGACACACAGGAGGGTCACAGTCGAGCATTGAGCACGATCGAGATTTGATACAATTTTAAAATTCTAAACATTTATATATTTTGTGGTTGTCCTAATATTCCAATAAATCAAATCTCTACATGGTTTTATTAATTTTGTTAAATTTTTTGATCATTTATTTTTTTATGACTTAATAAAAACATATTCTAGGCTTGAGAATTGGGTCAAGATCCAACTTTTTATGAGATTTTCAGGAAGATGAATAAATAAAATAGTATGTTAACAACAAGTCTCAGATGATTGCTATAAGAATTTGTGATATTAATTAGATTTTATAAAACTACAATACATTATGAAAATTGTTTGGAATGCAAAATATTTATTTTATTTTTTATATATCTAGAATAGTTTTTTCTCTATTTTATCTCAGGATCTAATGGAGGAACGTGTGATAGCTACTCATCAACAAGTTGAGGGTTCTATGGATCTTCAACCAATTGACTATGATCCAATTTATTTCGAGACCATAGGAGGTCGAAAGAAGTATTGAGTGTATGGAATCAGCTCTAAGGGAATGACATTTTGTTGTAGTAGTTGTGCATCTAATTCATCTGTCTCAGCAATGGTGGATGAGGTGGTCGAACAACAAGCACTGGAAACAAATGAATGTATTGTAGTTATGGAGACCGAAAGAAAAAGAAGGATGGGCAGATATCTCATTAGAAGGAAGAAATATATGATATTAAGAACATAAGGATGAGAAGTATACTAATTTGATAGAAGAAGTGCAAGAAATTAAAGAAATGAATAATGAGATGAAAGAAATTAAAAATGTAATGCAACAACAGATGTCCTATATGGAGTCACAGTTAGCGGCATTGACACAACAGATAGCATTTCGAGATCTAGCTGTGAAACCTCACAGGAGAGGCTAGCATTCCCTACAAATTATGAGGATGATTTCGTTTGAGAATTATTTCTGAACTGTTATTTATTTTTGTCTATGTGTAGGAAATAATTATGACATTTTTGCAGGTTTCAATTTTTTTTATTCTGGTTTTGTTCTTTGCTTTTCTGATTAACCTAATTATGATTCTTTGCAAGACACATTATGTGAGACACAAGAAAAAAATTCTTTGCTTCTAATGCATGGATCCCATATTACTAATTTTAGCTTTATCAAAAGGAGGCCTAGCTTATCTTATCTTTAGTATTCTTAAAACATTTTATTTTTGCACACACACTCTCTCTCTAAACATAATCGCGGTACATTTTTTGCATTTTTGTTGAAGATGTATGATAATCAACTTTAATTTGTGTTTGTTCATGTCTATAATAATTTTTTTTATATATCTATGAATATGTTCTTGTGTCTTCAAATTTTTTGGCTAGAGTTTTAGCCAATTATAGGTATGAAAAAAACTATTTCCAGCAGTGGTGGTGGTGGCAGTAGTGGGATTGCCAGCAGAGGCAGCAACTGCTACAATAGTATAGCGGCGGCAGCAGCTACGGCAGCAGCTACTGCATCGGCAGCATCGGCAATGGTGGTAGCGGCGGTAGTGGCAGTAGCAACAACACTAGTGCCAGTGGCGAAGGCAGCAGCAGTAGCGGTAACGACTACAGCGGAGGCAATAGCGGCATCAGAGGTAGTGGTGGTAGTGGAGGTAGCAGCTGCATCAGCGGTAGTGGTGGCAGCAGTGGCAGTAGCGACAGCAGCGGTAGTAGCGGCAGCACCAGCAATGGTTATAATAGTAGTAGCGGCTACAACATTGGTAGTGGTGACAGCATAAGTAGCAATGACAGTAGTGGCAGCAACAGTAGCAGTATAGGCAAGAGCAGTAGCAGCAGCAGTATAGGCATGAGCAGCGGCAGGGGCAGCAGCAATAGCATCAGGATCGACAGCGACAGCAGGAGCAGCAGCAATGGCAACAAATGTAGTATATATGTTTGTATATAGTCAGTATATATGTACGTATAATACTATAGTATTGTTAGTACATATATACTGAGTATATATGTACTCAGTATATATGTATGCATAATACTGTAGTTTATATGTTCATATACTATAGTAATATATGTACGAGTGAAATGTAGTATATATGTACATATTTACTACAGTAATATATATTTATAAAAACTTTGTTTTTTTATTTGATTTGATTTGATTGAGTGGTTTAAATTTCTTACAGATATGGTACCACATTGTTTTCCATACGAAGCTTGTATAAGTGAATAGATTTTTCAACAGACATGACACACCATGAATCAAACAGTTTTTTCATAGTAGAAAGTTGGCGCCAAGGAGTTGAGGGAGAGAAAGCAACGTCAATGCATGGATAGATTATACTTTATGCACTGTTGGTAGATACATTGATTAATAAGATGTAATAAAATTTTGTTATTTTTTTTGTTTTAGTTATTTAAAATATTGTATTAGAATAAGATATTAAATGAATTTTTTTTGTTTAATTTAAAATTTTTCATTTCTAGTTTTGGTTTTTATTCAATTTAATTTAATAATATTATATTATTTAATTAAATTTTTGTCGAAGCTGTATGACAATCAACTTTAATTTGTGTTTGTTCATGTCTATAATAACTATTTTTATATATTTGTGAATATCTTTGTGTGTCTCCAAAATTTTTGGATAGAGCTTTAGCCTATTATAGGTTTGTAAAAGTCTATTATCAGTAGCGATAGTAGCGGTGGTGGCGGGAGTGGCTCTAGTGGCAGTAGAGGCGATAGCGGGGTAGCGGCGGCTGTGGGCTGTGGCAGCAATGGCAGGAGTGGCAGCGACTGTGGGAGTAGCAGCAATGACAACAAATATGGTATATAAGTATGTATATAGTTAGTATATACGTCCATATAATACTACAGTATTTTATGTACATATATACTGAGTAAACATGTACCTAGTATATATGTACGCATAATACTATAGTATATATATACATATACTACAGGTAATATATGTATGAGTCAAATACTAGTATATATGTACATATTTACTGTAGTAATATATATTGACAAAACATAGTTTTTTTAAAATTTATTTTTATTTGATTAAGTAGTTTAAATTTCTTACAGATATGATATTGCATTGTTTCCCATACGAAGCTTGTATAAGTGAAGGGATTTTTCAATAGACATAAAGTACCATGACTTATACATCTTTTTTGCAACAGAAAGATGGTGATCAGAGGAGCAGAGGGAGAGAAAGCAATGTCAATGCATGGATAAATTATACTTTATGCACAGTCGGTAGATACATTGATTAATAAGATGTAATATAATTTTATTATTTTGTTATTTTAGTTATTTAAAATACTTTATATGAATAAGTTATTAAATAATTTTTTTTTGTTTAATTTAAAATTTTCATTTCTGTTTTTATTCAATTTAATATAAAAATATTAAATTATTTAATTAAAATTTTGTTGAAGATGTATAACAATCAACTTTAATTTGTGAATATGTTTGTGTGTCTCTGAATTTTTAGGGTAGAATTTTAGCCTATTATAGGTATGTAAAAGCCTATTAGTAGTAGTAGTAGTAGTAGTAGCAGCGGCAGCGGTGACAATAGTTGTAATGATGGTAGTGGCAGTGGCGGCAGCAGAAGTGGTGGCGGCAGCTGTGGCAGCTATGGCAGCGATAGCAGCGGCATCAGTGGCTATGGAAGTGATAGTGGCGGCTATGGTGGCTGCGGTAGCAACAGTGGCGGCAACGGCTATGGCGGCGATGACATCGGTGGCATTAGTAGTGGTGGCAGTGACTCCGGCTGCGATTGTGGTGGCAGCGATGGCAAAGGCATCGGTGGCAGTAGTAGCGGCGGCAGTAGTGATAGCAGTGGCAGCAGTGGCAATGGCATCGGCGGGAGTGGTAGTAGCGGAGGTAGTGGTAACGACGACAGTGGCGGTAGCAGCGACAGTAGTGGCAGAGGTGGCAATGGTGGCAGAGGCAAACAATGCCAGTGGTGGTAGCAGTGGTGGTAGCAGTGGTGGTAGTGGCCACTACAGCAGCAGCGGTAGCACCATCTGCGAGTGCAGTGGTGACCGCCACTGAATCAGACAGTAGTGGTGGCGGTGGCGGCGATGGCAGCATCGGTGGCATTTATAGTAGTGGCGGCAGTAGAGGTAGTGGTGGTAGTAGAGGCAGCGGTGGTAGCTGCAGTAGTAGTAGTGGCATTGGTAGTGATAGCAGTAGTGGCAGGAGTGGCAACGGTAGCATGAACAGTAGCAATAGCAACAAATGTGGTATATACATACGAATAAAGTCTGTATATATGTACATATAATACTACAATATTTTATGTGCATTTATACTAAGTATATTGCACTCAGTATATATGTATACATAATACTATAGTTTTTATGTACATATATTGTAGTAATATATGTATGAGTGAAATGATAGTATATATTTACATATATACTGTAGGATTATATATTTATCAAAACATAACATTTTTTTTATTTTAATTTGACTAAGTGGTTTAATTTTCTTACAGATATGATACCACATTGTTTCTCATACAAAGCTTGTATAAGTGATGGGTTTTTACACAAAACATTGCGTGTCATGACTCACCAGCTTTGGTGCACTAGAAAAATGGTGATAGGAGGAGCAGAGGGAGATAAAGCAACGTTAATGAATGGATTTATTATATACTTTATGCATTGTCGGTAGAAACATTGATGAATTAGATGTAATAAAATTTTGTATTTTTAGTTTCAATTATGTAAAATATTGAATTAGTATAAGTTATTAAATGATTTTATTTTTTGTTTATTATAAATTATTTATAGTTTCTTTTTATATTCAATTTGATATAAAATTATTAAATTATTTAATTAAAAAATTTTAAAATAAATTATATTCTCAAAAAAGTTTTGAAATTAAAATAGCTAGGAAAAAATACCTTGATAAATTAGCAAGGGAAATTCCCTCGCTAAAATAGCTATGGAAAATTCCCTAGCTATTTTAGCAAGAGAAATCTTTATTTTAGCAAAGGATTTTTCATCGCTAAATTTATTTAGCTAGGGACTATTTCCGTCACTAAAATTTTGCCACCAGCACTTTTGCTTGGGAAATCTTCCGTCGTTATTTTTGTTTAGCAATGAAAAATCTCATTTAGCTTGCTAATTTAGCTAGGTAAAATATTTTTTTTAGCTAGTAATTTTTCCATCACTAAATATTTAGCTAGGGAGACTTTCCCTCACTAAATTTTAGTAACCATCACTTTAGATAGGGAAATGATCCATTGTTAATCCGTCGCTATATCCCTTTTAGTGATGGAAAATGCCCATTTAGCTACGCAATTGTCCCTAACTATCTGAGATTTTTATTGTAGTAAAATATAAGTATATGTGGTTATACATTTAGTTACACATATAGGTAAACATATATATATATATATACATGTATGTTAATTAATTTGTTAATTTAATTTTATATATTTATACATATAGTAATGTATAGGTATAGATATACTAAAATACTTTTTTATATACTACTATTTACACATATATATTTAATATAAGCTGCAAATAAAATATTTAAATATAATTATGCATAAAACTTTTAAAGTTATACACTTAGTAATATACAATTATTTATAGTTATATATTATTCTACATATAATATATATATATTTATATATAGTTATGTATAATTAAACATATAGTTATATATTGATATATTCCTACAAGTAGTTCTAAGTAGTTATAAATAAATATAAACAATGTTATAAAATTTTTTTTTACTTTAATTATATTAATACATTAATCTGTATATAGTTACAAATATAGTTATATATAATTATATAAACATTTATTTATTTATACAAATATTTATATATAGTTATACACATAGTTTAAAATAATGATGTATGTTGTAATTATAAATATAGTTATATGTGGTTATACATTTAGATACACATATAGTTAAACATATATTTATACATGTTGGTTTATATATTTGTTAATCTTTTTTATATATTTATACATATAGTAATGTATAGGTATAGATATAGTAAAATACTTTTTTATATACTACTATATACAAAAATATATTAAATATAAGCTATAAATTTAATAATTAAATATAATTATGCTTCAAACTTTTAAAGGTATACACATGATAAGATACAATTATTTATAGTTATATATTATTTTACATATAATATATAAAGTTATAAATAGTTATATATAATTAAAACATATAGTTATATATAGATTTATTCATACATGTAGTTATAAGCAGTTATACATAAATATAAACAATGTTATAAAAAATTTTTTTGCTTTAATTTTATATTAATACATAAATGTATATATATTTACAAATATAGTTATATATAATAATATAGACATTATTTTAGTTATAAAAATATTTATATATAGTTATACATATATAGTTTAAAATAATGTTGTATGTTATTATACATGTAATTATAAATATAGATACATGTGGTTATACATTTAGTTACACATATAATTAAACATATATTTATACATGTATGTTTATTTATTTGTTAATTAAATTTTATATATGTATACATATAGTAATGTATAGGTATAGATATACTAAAATACTTTTTTATTTACTACTATTTACAAATATATATTAAATATAAGCTGTAAATTTAATATATAAATACAATTATGCATAAACTTTTAATGTCATACACATAGTAAGATACAATTATTTGTAGTTATATATTATTTTACATATAATATTTATAGTTATAAATAGTTATATATAATTAAACATATAGTTATATATAGATATATTCATACAAGTAGTAATAAGTAGTTATACATAAATAAAAACAATGTTATAAAATTTTTTTTTGCTTTAATTATATTAATACATAAATGTATATATAGTTGCAATTATAGTTATATATAATTATATAGACATTTATTTAGTTATACAAATATTTATATATAGTTATACTCATTTAGTTTAACATAATGTTGTATTTTGTTATACATGTAATTATAAATATTGTTACATGTTATTATACATATAGTTACACATATAGTTAAATGTATATTTATACATGTAGGTTTTTATATTTTTTAATTTAATTTTTTATACATATAGTAATGTATAGGTATAGATATACTAAAATACTTTTTTATATACTACTATATACAAATATATATTAAATATACGCTGTAAATTTAATATTTAAATATAATTATGAATAAAACTTTTAAAGTTATACACATAGTAAGATACAATTATTTATAGTTATATATTATGTTACATAAAATATATATATAATTATAAATAGTTATATATAATTAAACAAATAGTTATATATAGATATATTTATACAAGTACTATAAGTAGTTATACATAAATATATACAATGATATAAATAAATATTTTAATTCAATTATATGAATACATATATGTATATAGAGTTACAAATATAGTTATATTTAATTATATAGTGTTACATATTTATACAAATATTTATATATAGTTATACACATATAGTTATAAATATGTATGTAGTTAAAGATATAATTATATTTAGCATTTATATAGGTATACATTTAGTAAAATATAATTATATATAGTTATATATTAGTATACATAGAGTATATATTTTTTAGAAATATAGTTATATAGAATTATACATATAGTTATACATTATTATATTGTTACAAATTAGTTATATAAAGTTATAAATATAGTTATAAAAGTAGTTTAATTTATTATAAATATAGTTTAAAATACTTTTATATAAAATGGTATATGATTATATAATTTAATACGTGAATCTATATAATATTTGTGACTAAAATATTTTTATAAATGTTACTTAAATATTATTATATTTATATATAACACTTTTATAAATAATATATAGTATATATATCACATTTATATAAACATGATAAATATTCTATAATTGAAATCAAAATGAAAAATATAATTAATTGTGTCAAATATAATTATTGTGTCGAGTCAAAATCTTATTAGATTAAATTAAATTGAAGTAAATTTTAAGAAATTAGGAGGAGAAAAAAAAACCTAATACCTGAATATACTGAAATAATGAATTTCCGAATGTCTATATATAATTCAGAGAGACAGAGATGTTTATTAGATATTTGAATGAGAAGAACAAAAAAAAACTTACCTAAATTCTGAAGAAATATAAAATTTTTCTGATTTCGTGCTTACAATCGACTCTGTTTTGGAAAAACAATGGAGTTTCGATGATTTTAGGATATAATAACTTAGCATATGATTTTTAAATCAAAAATTTTACACAATGAATTACCGACCTAAATTATGGTCGACAAACGGTCGATGAGAAAAATCTATAAGTATTTGGTAAAACACTTCTGTTCATTAAATGGTCAGTAATTAGTCGGTATTTTCTATTCGCTATTTCCATCATAATTTACCGACAATTTCCAACCCAAAACATTTTGGTCGGAAGTTATGGTTGGTATTCGGTGGTGAAATGCTCAGTAATTACAGACCTAAATATTTGGTCAGTAGTTTGGTCGAAAATTATAACCTTAAAAATATATTGGATAACCACTATACCGACCATTTTTAATGGTTATATATTTTTGGTCATTAAATGGTTAGTAATCTTTCGGGAATATTTTTCTCTAATTCCCTTTTTATTTACAGACCATATTATCGATCAAATATATTTGGTCGTTAATATATGGTTGTTAGTTGGTTGGGAATTTCATCAGAAGATTTTTCTCCAATGTGCCTCTTCAAATCTGTAAATTAATCATGAATTGATTAGTAATTACTGACCTATATATTTGGTCAGTAAATGGTCGGTATGTACGAAGCTATAAATAATTTGAAAAAAGACTATACCGACCAAGTATATGCTAGGTCGTTAAATGATCGGTAATATATTCGATAACCACTCTACAAATTGATTATCGACCAAAAATATTTGATTGGTAATTATGGTTGGTCTTTGGTCGGTAAAATTATTTTTTTTGTTTCTCTTATTTGGTCGCTAACTGGTCGTATTTTGGACAGTAATTAGCGATTGAATTTTTTAGTTAGTATTTTGGTAGGTATTATCATAATTTTTAGTAGGGATAGCATCGTTCATTAGTTTTTTTATTGCTGATTATTGTAGACCATACCCATTAATCCAAAGCCTTTTCTTAACAACTTGACTGTGAAGATGGTCATTGTAAAACTCAAGTGGAGAATGGAATACATAGGTGGGCTACCATGTGTTATTTTCCTGTGCATTGCATTTTTTTTATTTTTTTTTTTGGTTTCTTTCAAGTTTCTTTGCTTCGTTGGATTCCTATATGAACCTACAGGTGTGCAAAAATTCAATACAATGCAGTCTGTTGTCATTTCAACTTCCATTTCTATTTTGTTTGGTACTTTCTATCTTTTTTATAATTAACCATGGACTGATGCGTGAAACTAGGCAAAATAGAAGATTATGTTGATGAGCAGTTTACTAGAAATCTTGGAAAAATCTTGATATGATAATTTAAAAATAAGCTCATGATTATCTTGTTATGTGAAATTTCTAGCAAATGGCAATTGGTGTTGCAAGCGCTAGTCTATCTATTTATCAGTGGCATAGTATTTTGTTCTTTATTAGTTTGTAAATGTAGTATGTTATGCTCCATATGCAAATGTAACAATGTTATCTATATGCGTGGAGTACCAGAGAAAAATAATTAGAATATGTTGGCCATGAAGGGATATGCTCAGGTGCTAGAGCAGTATGCAGTTCTTGAGGAGCTAGGGGAAAGAAAATAATATCAATTTCACAGATAGATTATACTTTATGCACTGTCATTAGATACATTGATGCAAAATAAGATGTAATCAAGTTTTTTATGATTATGTTTTAACTGTTTAACATATTGTATCAAATTATTTTATTAATTGATTTTTTTTTAAATTATAAATAATGGTTTATAATTTATGTTATTATTAAATTTAATATAAAAATTTGAAAATATGTAATTAAATTTTATGTAAAAAATTAAAAATATGAACTAATTTTGGAATGAAAATAGCTAGGGATTTTTTTTTCCTCGCTAATTTAGCTAAGGAATTTTTCATCGCTATTTGAGCTAGAAATTTTTTTCATGCTAATATTGCTAGGGAATATTTTCCTTGTAAATTTTTAGCGACAAGCACAATAGCTTGGGAAATGTTCCGTCATTATTCCTTCGTCATATACAATTTAGCGACGAAAAAAAAATATAGCTAGGGGATTTTCTCAAGCTATTTGTCATTTTTTTTGTAGCGTGTCTTTCTATCTGTTATTCTTTCTATGTTTCTATCTACCTATCTTTATATCTACCTATCTATAAATATATCTATATTTATGTTTATATTTTTATATGTTTTTATGTCTATCTATCAATCTATATATTTGTCTATCTGTCTATGTGTCAATCTGTGTATTTTTCTATCTGTCTATATATCAATCTATCAATTTGTCTATCTATCTTTCTATCTATCTATCTATCTATCAACTATTTATCTATCATAATGTGTATCTATAAATGAGTCTTTCTGTCTATCTATCTATCTATTAATCTATTTATCTATAAATATGTCTATCTATCTATCTGTATATCTATCTATCTATCTATATATCTTTCTTTCTATCTATATGTTTATTTGTAAATTTGCTTGTGTCTATTTGTCCAACTAACTATTTGTCTATTTGTTTATCTATGCACTTCTTATCTATCTATCTGCTATAAACTTATCTACCTATAAATATGTCTATCCATCTATTTATCTGTCAGTCTGTATATCTTTCTACATGTCTATCTGTCTATATGTCTATCTATCTAATTGTCTATCTATCTATCTATCTGTCTGTCTGTCAATCTATAAACATGTCTATCTATCTACCAATCTATCTATCTATCTAACTATCTATCTATTTTTCAATATGTCTATTTTTCTATAAATCAATCATTCTCTCTATCTTTCTTTATATCTATCTATCAATCTATCTAACTATCTAACTATATGATGATCTAACTATCTAATTATCTATATATCTATATATCGATCTATCTATCTATCTCTCTCTCTCTCTCTCCCTCTCCCTCTATCTATTTATCTATATATCAATCTATCAATCCATCAATATATCTATCAATCTTCCTATTTATTTACATATCTATCTATCTATATATTTGTCAATCTAACTATCTATCTATTTATCTGTCTATTTGTCTCTCTATCTATCTATCTTTACTATATGTCTATCTATATATAGGTCTATCTATTTATCAATTTATCAATATATCTATCTATTTTTCATTCTATGTATCTTTTTATCTATATATCTATCTATATCACTCTAACTAACTAACTATCTATCTATCTATGTATCTTATATATACCCAACTATGTATAAATCTATCTATCTATTAATTTATATATATATATATATATATATATATATATATATATATCATATATCAATCTATCATTCTATATGTCTATCTATCTATATTTTTATCTATCTATCTAACTATCTACCTATCTTTATTTATTTCTATTGATCTATTTATTTATCTCTCTTTCTGTCTATCTTTCTATCTATATATCTATCTATCTTTCTAACTATCTATCTATCTATTTGTCTATTTGTCTATCTGTCTCTCTATCATTCTATCTATCTATCTATATGCGTATCTACCTATCTCCATATCTTTCTATCTATCTAACTATCAATCTATGTATAAATCTATCTATCTCTATTTCTATCAATGTATCTATCTATTTGTCTATCTATCAATCAATATATTTATCTATCTAACTGGCAATCTATTTAAATGTCTAAATGCCTATTTGTCTATCTATCTAAATGTCTATCTATCTATCGGTCCATCTATATATCTATCAATCTATCTATCTAGGTATCTTTCTATCTTTATGTCTATATATCAATCTAATTGTCTATCTATCTATATATTTGTCTATCTATCTATCTATCTATCTTCCTTTCTATCTATCTATCTATCTATATGTCTATCTATCTAACTATCTATCTATCTTTCTGTCTGTCTATCTATCTATCTATTTGTCTATCTATCTATTTATCTATCGTTCTGCCTATCTTTCTATCTATCTTTCTGCCTATCTTACTATCTATCTATATATTTATCTAAATATTTTTATGTTGATCTTTATGTCTATCTATATATCTATATGTCAATTATATATTTGTTTATCTATTTAACTATCTGTTTGTCTATCTTCTGTCAGCCTATCTATCTATCTATCTAAATATCTATTTGTCTATCTATCTATCTGTATATCTGGCTATCAAAATATTTGTCTATCTATCTAGCTATCTATCTTCTATCTATCTATCTATTTGTGAATTTGTCTATATGTCTCTTTATCTATCTATATATCTATCTATCTATTTTTATGTCTATCCATCCATCTATCTATCTTTAAATTAATCTATCTATTTGTATATATATATATATCACATATTTATCTATCTATCTGTCTATGTTTTTATCTGTCTATTTATCTATCATCTATCTATCTATTTGTCTATCTATCTATCATTTTATTTGTCTATCTGTCGATGTTTACTTTGATCTAACTATCAATTTGTTTATTTATCATTTTGTCTATCTATCCATTTATCAATCAATCAATCAATCAATATATCTATCTATCTATCTATCTTCTGGTCTATCTATTAATCTGCCAGTGTGTCTATCTATTTATCTATCAATCTATCTACCAATCTATCAATAAGTCAATCAGTCAATTAGTCTATCTTTTTATCTATCTATTTGTATACATATCTACTTATATATGTGTCTATGTGTATATCTAACTGTGTATATCTATCTTTCTAACTATATTTATATCTATATATCTTTCTATCTACCTATCTAACAACTATATATCTATCTATCTGTCTATCTATCTATCTATGTATCTACCTATCTATTTGCCTATCTTTTAATATGTTTATTAATCAATCTTACTATCTCTCTATATGTATATCTATTTATTCGTGTATATATTTGGCTATCTATCTCTTTGTCTATCTATTTATCTAAAAATATATCAATATGTCAATCTATCTATCAATCTATTTGTCTATATATTTATGTGCCTATTTGTCTATGTGTCTATCTTTGTATTGATATATCTATCTATCTTTCAATCTGTCTATGTGTCAATATTTCTATCTATCTATCTAGCCGACTGTCTATTTATTTGTATATCTATTTATCTATCTAATTGGCTATCTATCTATATTTCTATCTATCTATCTATCTATCTATATGTCTGTCTATCTATCTGTTTATATGTTTATTTATCTATCTATCTAACTTTCTATCTATGAGTATGTATGTGTATATATATATATATATATATATCTGTCTAACTTTCTATTTTTCAATCTTTTAATATGTTAATCTATTGATCTTACTATCTCTCTATATGTATATCTATTTATTCATGTATATATTTGGCTATCTATCTCTTTGTTTATCTATTTATCTAAAAATATACCAATCTGCCAATCTATCTATCAATCTATTTGACTATATATTTATGTGTCTATTTATCTATGTGTCTATCTATGTATCGATATATCTATCTATCTTTCAATATGTCTATGTGTCAATATTTCTATCTATCTATCTAGCCGACTCTCTATTTATTTGTCTATCTATTTATCTATCTATCTATTTGTCTATGTATCTATATTTCTATCTATCTATCTATATGTCTATCTATCTATCTATTTATATGTTTATATATCTATCTAACATTCTATCTATGAGTATATATATATCTGTCTAAATTTCTATTTTTCTATTCCTCTAACTATCTATTTGTCTGTCTATCTGTCTATATAACTCTCTTTATTTCTATCTATCTTTATATCTTACTATCTATTTGTCTCACTATCTACATATCTATTTATCTATCTATCTATATGTTTATTTGTCTATCTATTTATTTGTCTAACTATCTGTCTATCTATCTATCTATTTATCTGTTTATCTGTCTATTTGTTTATCTATCTATCTATCTATCACTCTTTTTATCTATTTATCAATCATTTTATATACCTATCTATTTATCTATTTTTCTATCTGTCTATTTATCTGTGTTTACTATTTATGCATCTATCTGTCTATCTATCTTTCTTTCTATACATATATCTATCTATATATCTATCTATCTACTTATCTATCTATCTATCTATTTGTCTATGTGTATATCAATCTATATCTCTACCTATCTTCATTTCTACATATGTATCTATCTATCTATCTATCTGTCTATCAGTCAAACTATCAATATGTCTATCTGTCTATTTGTCTATCTATTTATTCATTTTTCTATCTATTTTTTGGCCTGTCTATCTATTTGTCTATTTGTCTATCTATCTAATTGTTTATCTATTAAGCTGTCAACCTATCAATCTATAAAACTATCACTATGTATATCAATATTCATGTCTATCTATCTATTTGTTATCTATCTCTTCATCCATCTATCTTTCTATCTATGTTTCTATATTACTATCTATCTAACTTTCAATTTATCTATCTATCTAACTATATATCTATCTATATGTCTATTAGTCTATCTCTCTATCTTTCTTTCTATCTCCCTGCCTATCTGTCTATCTATTTCTCTAACTTTTTAACTATCTTACTACCTATATACCTATCTATTTATCTATTTGTCTATCTGTCTATGTGTTTATCTATCTATCTGTCTATCTATATATCTATCTATTGGTTTATGTGTCTACCTATTTATCTATCTATCTATCTAGTTATTTATTTATATATATGTCTATTTATTTATCTATCGATGTGTCAATCTTCCTATCCATTTGTATTATAATCTTCCTATCTATCTATTTATCTACCAATTAGTCTATTAGTCTATCTGTATATTTGTCTATCTATATATATGTAAATCTATCTATCTGTAAATCTATATATCTATGAATCTATCTATCAATCAATCTATCTGTAAATATATGAATCTATCAATCTATCAATCTGTCTATTTATTTATCTATCAATTTTTCTATATATCTACCTATATATGTGCCTATCTATTTTTTAGAACTATGTGTGCATCTATCTATCTATATATCTATCTAACTAAGTATCTTTCTCTCTATCTAAATTTATATCTCTCTATCTAGCTTTCTAACTTTTTATCTATTTATATCTCTATCTATCTACATATCTATATGTCAATCTAATAATATGTAAATATATAAATCTTTCTATCTTTCTATCTGTCTATTTATTTATCTGTCTATCTATTTATATTTCTATCTATTGATCTATCTATTTATCTATCTATATGTGTTTTTGTCTATCATTCTATTAGTCTATCTGTCTATCTGTCACTCTATCAATCTATGAATCAATCAATCTATCTATCTATATGTCTTTATGTCTATCGATCTAACTATCTATGTTTCTACCGATCTATTTATATATTTATCTATCTTTCTATTTTCCGATGTGTCTATGTTTCTATCTATCTATTAAGTTGTCTATACATCTTTTTATTATTTTTATCTATATGTCGATCAATCAATCTATCTGTCAATCTATTTGTCTATCTCTCTATCTTTTTATTTGTCTACATGTCTATATATCAATCTATAAATATGTCAATCTATCAATATGTCAATCTCTCAATCTACCTATCTATCTATCTATCTTTCTGTCTATCTATTTATCTATCTATCTCTTTATATATTTATCAGTCTATATCCCTATCTATGTATTTATTTATCTATTTATTTGTCAATATGCCAATATGTCTATTTATCTATCGGTCTATCTATCTTTATATAAATCTATTTATCTTTATATCTATTATACTTTTTATTTATTTTTTTTATCTATCTATATATCAGTCTAAATACTACAAGAAAAATCCGATATAGCTAGGACATTTCCCTAGCTAAATGGCATTTTCATCAATAAATGGGATATTACAACGGAATAACGATGGATTAATGATGGATTGGCTCCTTATCTAAAGTGCTCGTTGCTAAAATTTAGTGAGTGAAATTGTCCCTAGCTAAAAATTTAGCGACGAAAAAATCCCTAATTAAAAAAATAATTTTTCTCTCTAAATTAGCAAGCTAATTGAGATTTTCTGTTGCTATACCGATATAATGACGAAAGTTTTCCCAAGCTAAAGTGCTCAACGCTAAATATTAGCGACGAAAATAATTCCTAGCTAAATAAATTTAGCGACAGAAAAATCCCTTTCTAGAATAATTTCTTCTGTTGCCACTGCTGCCACTGTTGCCACTACTGTCATTGTTGCCACTGCTACCGCTACTGCCATTGCTGTTGTTGCTGCCACCGCCGCCGCTACCCCTACTGCAGCTGCTGTGCTACTACCCCTGCTATCGCCACTACGCTGCTGCCATTGCTGCCACCATAGCCGTCACTTCCACTGCTGCTGCTACTACCACTACTACCGCTGGTACTACTGCTGACAATAAAAGTACGGTGGGCGATGATGCTCGACTGATGAATTTGAGATTGGGCAAGTTTTTAATGAGGCGGCGAGCTGCTTCTCCCAAAATAGGACCCAATATTCCTCCTCAACCAAAATTACACGACATTACACGAGCATCATCGTCATCGTCGTTATAAGACCTAGTACAATTAGAACCAGTAATTACAAAATCAAGAGAAAAAAAAACTTATTTATTCATATGTTCGCTTTGTACCATGTGATAATTGCATATCAATACAATTACAAAGATTTTATGACCAACCTCTATCTGCCTGGCTGGCTTAGACTAGAAATATCTTTCCAAAGCTTTAGGAAAAGTCTAATATCCATTACTTTTATTGCCTACATCAGTGAGCAATGCATGATGATGTTCGGACCAGCCCGAACAATTATATATTCAAAAGTATGTCTGTGTGTAAATAGGTGTGTACATCTAATAATATATACATTTCTACAAATAAATATATGCACCTAATTATGTATATATCGATATATAAGTACGTATATACTATAGTATAAAAGTACGTAACTGAGTATATATGTATATACTCAGTATATATGTACTTATATACTCAGTATATACGTAGATATATACTTAGTATATATTTACGTTTATACCAAGTATATATGTATGTATATACTATAGTATTATATGTATGTATATATAATCACATAGCATTAGATGACACAAACACTTGTACTTTAATGCAAATACACATATCATCAAAGACAACAGAAGAAAATAATACAAGATTTAAAAAACACGCATATAGGTCTCTCAGGCATGGTCAGCATATCTCATTCTTTTTCTTCTAGTACTCCACGCAGATAGAGAACATTGTTACACCTGCACATGGAGCATAACATACTATATTTACAAACCAATAACTGATAACAAGAAGTCGTAGATCTTAACTACGAAGAAACATATCTGCACAAATTAAGAATGTAAAGAACAAACCTGTGTTTGCGTGGAATTAATTATTTGGCTCATCTCATAGCTTTAGAAGCTAAGATGTTGTTCACAGCACCATAGAGGACCATCCAAGGCTTTTACATACCTATAATAGGCTAAAACTCTACCCAAAAAATTCAGGGAAACATAAACAGATAATAGATATATAAAAACAACTATTATAGAAACGAACAAACACAAATTAAAGTTAATTGTCATACAGCTTAACAAAAATCTAAAAGATGTCTAGCAATGATGTTTAGAGATAAAGAGAGTATAAAAATAAAATATTTTAGGAATAATAAAGATAATATATGCTAGTTCTCATTTTGATAAAGCTGGAATTGGTAAATATGGGACCCATGCATTGGAATTACATAAGATAAAATTTCTTCTGTAAAAACCTATCAAATATTACAACTTTTGTCATACATAAGTTCATATATGAGCCTGAGGCACAAGGGCTCGGATTAGGTAAGAGTACGACCCTTATTCATATTATACCATATATGAGCCGAACCAACGGACACTCTCATGGTATGTGCTTACATATTTTTGATATTATATCTTTTGCCATTTAATTTCAAGTTAGTGCAATGAATTAGTATTATCCCATATATAATTATATGTTAGGATACATATAGTAAATGTAGTTATAAATAGTTAAATATAGTTAAACATATAGTTATATATTGATATATCCATATTAGTAATTTTAAGTAGATATACATAAATGTATACAAAGTTATAAACAATTAAATAGATTTACATATATCTATACATAATTAAAAATAAAGTTATATTTATTTATATAGAGTTTTTTATAGTTATACAAATATTTATATATAGTTATACACACATAGTTAAACATTATGTTGTATGTTTTTATACATATAATTATAAATATAGTTACATGTTGTTATACATATAGTTATACAGATAGTTAAACTTATATTTAAACATGTATGTATATATATTTTTTCATATAATTTCATATATTTTACATATAGTTATGTATAGGTATGGATATACTAAAATATATTTGGTATACTAATATATAAAAATGTATATTAAATATATGTTGTTAATTATATTTTTAAATATAGTTATGTATAATGTTTTTATAGTTATACATATAGTAATATATAATTATTTATAGTTATATCTTATTATACGTATAATATATAGAGTTATAAAAAATTAATAATCGTTAAACATTTAGTTATATATATACATACATACATACGTACGTACGTACATATATATATATATATATTCATAAGAGTAGTTATATTTAGTTATACATAAATATATACAATGTTATAAACAAATATATAGATTTACATATATGTATACATATATGTATATATTGTTAAAAATATAGTTATATTTAATTATATAAAGTTTTATTTAGTTTTACAAATATTTATATATAGTTATACACATATAATTAAACTTATTGTTATATGTTGTTAAACATGTAATTATAAATATAGTTACATGTGGTTATACATATAGTTACACATATAGTTATACTTATATTTATACATGTAGGTATATATATTTATTCATATAATATTATATATTTATACATATAGATATGTATAGGTATAGATAAAGTAAAATACATTTTTATATGCTAATAACAAATGTATATTAAATATAAGTTGTAAATTATATATTTAAATATAGTTATGCATAAAGATTTTTATAGTTATACATATAATAAGATACAATTATTTACAGTTATATTTTATTATACATATAGTATACATATAGTATATATTTTTATATAGTTAAACATATAGTTATATATAACTATATTCATACAAATAGTTATACATAAATATATAAAGTTATAAATAAATATATAGATTTACAAATATGTATACATAGTTACAAATATAGTTATATTTAATTATATAGAGTGTTATATAGTTATACAAATATTTATATATAGTTAAACACATATAGTTAAACATAATGTTGTATGTATGTAATTATAAATATAGTTACATGTGCATATACATTTAGTTACACATATAGTCATACATATATTTATACATGGTATATATATTTTTTTATATATTTTTATATATGTATATATATAGTTATCTATAGGTATATATATGATAAAATACATTTTTATATACTAATATATAAAAATGTATATTAAATATTTGTTGTTAATTATATTTTTAAATATAGTTATGTATAATATTATATAGTTATGCATATAGTCAAAGACAATTAGTTATAGTTATATGTTCTTATACCTTTGGGATCCAATTGCAAAAAGACACAAAACCGAAAATAATATTCAGCTTACAATAGATCAGAACAAAGTAAATGTGGTCTTGTATTTTAGGCATGCAATATATAAATATAAATACAATTTGAAACCCCCTAGAAATAGATGATGACATCAACATAACTTAACAAAACTCAAGCAAAATAGGCAAAGATTCGATCCACATCCAGATATGTCAAAAAAGTTTGCCTCATCCTGCTAAATTTGTTTATGACTTGCTGACAATGTAATTGGAAAGCCAATCAAGACCCTTGTAGAGACCTTCGCCAAAGGTATCACAGGTACAATGAATGTGCCAATGGTGTTGGAGAAGAGAGTGAAGTACTAGCTTGTCAGAAATTTCATCTGCTTTTATCGCATTGGGAAGATCTTGCTTATTGGCAAACACCAGCAAAACAGCATTTCAAATCTTTTCTTCATTTAGTATCCTATGCAACTCATCTCTGCCTTCAACAACTTGATCTCTGTCATTGCTGTCCACCACAAATATGAGACATTATGTATTTTGGAAGTAATTCCTTTGAGTAAGGGCATTTCTTGTCTTGACCCCCAACATCCCACATAGTGAAATTGATGTTTTTGAATTCAACAGTCTCTACTTTAAAGACAATAGTAGGAATTGTGGTTACAATTTCACCGAGCTTCGACTTATACAGAATGGTTGTCTTGCCGCTATCATCAAGACCTAGCATCAAAATTTTCATCTCCTTGTTGGCAAACAGCCTACTGTTGAACAGCTTTGTGAATGTCAACCCCATTTCTTCCACTAAATCGTAATCCCTTTGTCGTATGGTAGTAAATAGATCTGATAAGAGAAAGAAACAGAATCAATTAACCTCAAGAGATGGTCACCAGAGAGGGAGTACAACTAGGGATGGCATCGGATCGGATTTGGATCGGATTTTTCAAAATCCATATCCGATCCTAAATAAAAATAATATATCCATATCCATATACTACGGATAAAAAAAATTTAAATCCATATCCTATCCATCGGATTTCGGATATTCTCCATGGATATCAGATTTATCCATGCGATATTAAGACGTATTTTGCTAACCTATGACACCAGTTATAATTTCATGATTTATAAATTTAGGAATATAAACCAAAGTCTAATATTAATAAAACATCACAAATCAAAATATTTGTATCAAGTGACAAATTCAAAATGTTTAACATCTTAAAAAAGTTTCAACAAGGTTTGATAGACTTCATCTTCATAAAAGTTGATAAAAATGTTGTCATCGATCATGTGTAATCTCAAATCCTACAATTATAAAAAAAAACTTAATATTTGAATACTTAAATTGCAATATGAATTAAAATTTATTAGTTATAAAATTTAATACCTTCATCATGCACGTGAATATCTTCTTCATAAATTGATGCATAACCATCTGAAATGAACAAGTCATCTCCACCTAGAAAAAAAAATATAAAAAGAAAAATATTATTAAAATTTTACAAATATTATGAAATTATAGGTAAATAAAAAATAAATGATCAATGAAATAAATTTACCATCATGTTTTGTCACTTCACTCCACAACCAACTTTGAGCACACATCAATTCTTCTATCATCTTCGGATTAAGTCGATTACGATGAGGGCTAACTAATCTCCCACTAGAACTGAATGTAGACTCTGAAGCAACAGTAGATACTGGAATTGCTAATATGTCTCTTGCAATAGTTTGCAAGACATGATACTTTACCCCATTCAACTTCCACCATAATAAAATATCAAACTGAGAATTTTCAGGCAAAACATCTTCCTCCAAGTAATGGTCCAATTCAGTTCTAAAACTATTAGTTTTATTAGTCTTCATCCTTTTCACAAACAATTGATAATCACTATCGATAGTTATTGAACTCTCTTTTGAAGTTGAAGTGACCGTTCCATGTACTGCAGATTCTGTATTAGTCCCTTTATACATTCTAGTATAATATTCCTCCATCAACTCATAACAAAGTCGTTGAATGTTGCTAATTTGTTCACTAAAGTCATTTGGATAAATCAAAGGAAAGTAAAAGTGTAGCAATGTCATCTTATACCTAGGGTCCAATACTGCAGCAACACCCATCAATTTATGGATCACATTCCAATATGCATCAAATTTTGCAACCATACTCTTTGCCATTGTACTAATTACTACATTGGAGGATATGAGTCATTCATTCAATGTCATTTTAATTCTGCAAATCACAGGAAAAAACATATTGGCAGTGAGATATCTTGTCCCATAAAATAACTCAGTGACATTATAGAACAACTCCAACCTATCACAAACATCCTTTGCAGTCTCTCATTCTGCTTCACTAGGCACAAGCACATAGTGTGACTCAAACAACTTAAGTCTAGGAAACACATTTTTATAAGCCAAAGTAGTTTTAAGCATTAGATAAGTGGAGTTCCACCTTGTTGGACAATCCAAACCCAATCTTCTAGTACAAGGAACCTTCATTTGTCTACAAACATCCTCAAACCTTTCTATTCTTTTTGGAGATGCTGTTCAAAAAACTACACTGTCCCTAACATTATCAATGGCATGCTTGATCACATCTAAACCAATCCTAACAATAAGGTTCAAGATATGTGCAGCACAACACATATGAAGTAAAGACCCGTCATTCAATAGGCAATCAACACTCAATTTTTCTTTTATCTTACTAATCATGCTATCATTAGTAGATCAATTATCCACTGTAATAGCGGATATCCTTGAGTCCACATTCCACCCCAGCATAGCATCTATCAACACCTCTGTTAGCACATCACTTGTATGAGGGAAAGGGACATAATTAAACCTGAAAAAATAACAAAATTATCAATAAAGTAAACAATGAATAAAAATATATATATACTTAATTTAAGAAAGAACATGTTAATTTGTTATACCTCAGGATTAGACTATGTAATGTCCAAGATTTATCAATGAAATGTCTTGTAACAGACATGAAACCTCTTTTTTGGTTACTAGAAGTCCACATGTCCGTTGTAATAGCAACTCTACTATCATTATTCTCGATCAACTTCATGACTTTATCCTTCTCTTCCCCGTAAATGTTCAAGATGTGCTTCTTCACACTATTACGACAAGGACACTTGAAAAGAGGTTGAATAGTAGTTGTGAAATCTCTAAATCCTCTATGCTCCACCATCGAAAGAGGATAGTCATGGAGAATAATCATCTTTGCTAATTTCTCTATTCCCTGTTTTTCATTAAATGCACCAGAAGGTCCAGAATTAATATTTCCTTTCGAATTAGTTTTCAAAATCATTTGCCTTATGTCACCCCCAGCTGATTTTCTTCTAGGACACCTATCAAAATGTTGCTTCAAATGCGACGTACTATAGGATGATGTACCCACAAAAAGCTTTTTACAATAATTGCATTGGGCCTTCTCTTCATTATTAACAACCAGATGAGTAAAGTGTTTCCACATAGGACTTCTGAAAGTCTTACCATCTTTTCCTTGTTTAAATTCACAATCAACTGGTACTGATTGAGTGGAGAGTCCACCTGAGTTTCCTCCAATTGGAGCTGATTCTTGTGTGCTAGCAACATTACTGCTACAAGTGCTAGATTGTGAATGTGCCATATTCTATACAAAAAAAAACCACAATCAAATATAACTTAGATGACTTAGTGCATGTTATTCTAAATAAGTTGTATTGCTCAAAATAAAAAAAAATTATGGTCACATAAATGATCATTAAAGTAATCTATATCTTTAATCCTAGAACTAGTATAGTGGTTCATGCAAAATGTAGGTAAACATATCAAATTTATCAAATATAATCTAATTAAACCCACAACGATTTACTATTCACTATTCCAAATTCACTATTTTGATTTACTATATACTATTACGAATTCACTATTCACTATTCTGAATTACTATTCTAATTCACTATTCTGAATTTACAATTCTATATTCTGAATTTACAATTCTGATTCACTATTTATTATTTCGGATTCACTATTCTGATTTATTATTCACTATTCTAAATAAATATATATATTTAAATATATGAATACATATAAGTATACATAGATTCAAATATAGTTGTATTTAATTATATAGAGTATTACATAGTATTACATAGTTACATAGTACACACACACACACACACACACATTTATACCTCCATATACGTCACTATACATTATATATCAACATACACATTTTTGTAATTTTGTATATATTTACATATGTGTCTACATTTTTAAAGTTGTGTGTATATACTTGTATGTATGGATATACTACTGTACACCCACACAAACACACACATATACCTATATACAAAATATATTTTTTAAGTTACACATGAAACTATTATATATATATTTGTGTGTGTGTTTAAATGTATTTAAAATTTTTGATTTTGAAAATTTAATTAAAATAAAATATGATATATTGTACACAATTTATAAAATATTGTAAATTCTTTATATTTAAAACAAATATTTGTGTGTGCATGTGTAAGCGGGTGTTTATGTGTGTGTGTGTGTGTGTGTGTGTGTATGTGATATATATTAAAGCGTATAATAAAATTATGGATTAAATATATGAGCTTCTATTTTATTCAAATAGTTGTTTTTTTAATATTTATATTAAAATAACTATCATTATACTCATATAAATAAATGAAGTTGACATATTTGTAAATTATTTTATTTTTACAATTATGTTAAAAATGAAAATATAGTTCTTAAAGAGATAATAACATTTTTCTTTTTCTATATAATTTTTTTATTAAAATATTAATGTCTATGATAAATTTTATTTTGTAAAAAAATTTTATTTTTAAAGTTTTATCTTTGTAAATTGAAACTCCATCACATATATATTTTAGAAATTTTTTATAATATTATTACACAAATATATTATTATTTGTTCTGAAATTTACAAAATGAATTTTGACAAATGAACATTTTATTATAAATCAATTTTAGTTAAATGATATTTAGTGAAACATAAATACAAACCCTAAACATATTAAATCATAATGATTTATAAAAACATATAAAAATACAATAAAAACACATTTAAGGTTGAAAATTTTAAATTTAAGTTCCTAAAATATATGAAAATATGATAAAGATTTATTCAATGATGAATGATATGAATGGATATTAAGTTTCCAAAGCATGTAGTTATAAATGTTGTAGATGTAGTTATATTTAGTTTTTCATGAAATTATATATATTTAGACATATGGCTTTGTATAGGTATTGATGTAAATAATACATTTATATATAGTAATATGTTGATATACATATTGTTAAATACATTTATATTATATATATATATATATATATGTATATTATATATGTTATATGTCTATATATATATATATATATCTATCTATATATCTAAATATCTATCTAATTGTCTATCTATCTATCTATCTATTTGTCGATCTGCCAATTTATGTATCTTTTATTCTATCTTTATTTGTATCTGTCTATATGTATATTTTTCTATATATATATATATATCTAACTATTTATCTATATGTGTGTGTAACTATATATCTATCTATTTGTCTATCCATCGATCTATTTATTTGTATATCTATCTATCTCACTTTCTCTTTATCTATCTATCTATTAATTTATATATCTATTTATCTTTCTATCTATTAATTCCTCTATATGTCTATCTATATATCTATCAATCGATCTCTCTTTATCTATCTATCTATCTACCTACCTACTTATCTATCTATTTATATGTCTATTTGTCCTTCAATCTATTTATCTACCTAATTGTCTATCTTTCGATCTATCTATATATCTATTTGTCAATCAATCTATTAGTGTATCTAATTATCTATCAATATGTTTATCTATTTATATGTATATTTATCTATCTGTCTATTTTTCTACCTATAAATCTATATATCTATCTATGTATCTAAAGTCTATTTGTCTATCTATCAATAGTATATCTATCAATATATATATATATATATATATATATATATATGTATATCTATCTATCTATTTGTCTGTCTATATGTCATTCTATATATATATCTCTTTCTATCTATCTGCATATCTATCTAAATGTCTAGCTCTCCATCTTTTAATCTCACTATCTTATGATTTATCTAACTATCTATCTATCTATTCATCTATATGTCAATCTATCTATCAATCTATCTATTTTTTTATATGTATATCTATAAATATGTATATTTTTATATCTGTCGAACTCTCTTTCTGTATATGTGTTATCTATCTATCTATCTATCTAACTATTAATATATTTATACATCTATCTAACTATCTATCTATTTGTCTATTTATCTATATGTGAGTCTATGTATCTATCAATCTGTCTTTATTTGTATCTATCTATCTATTTATCTATCTATTTGTCAATCTGTCTATATATAAATTTATCTATCTCTCTCTCACTCTCTCTCTATATCTCAATCTCTCTAACTATCAATCTATCTTTGTGAGTAATTCTTCTTTATTTATTTATCTATTTATCTATCTATTTGTCAACTTGTATATCTATCTATATCTATCTATCTAACTTACTTTCTCACTTTATATCTATCTATTTATCCATCAATGTGTATATATCTATCAATCAATCTATCTGTCTATCTATCTGTCTATCTTCTATCTATCTATTTATATATCTATCTATCTATTTATATATCTATCTATCTGTATATATATAGTTCTGTCTACTTGTATATCTGAATATCTATCATTTAGTCTATCTAAAAATCTTTCTATCTTTTTGTCTATTTATCTATTTATTTATCTATCTATAAATCAATCTATTTATCTAACTATGTACATTTCTATCTAAATATCTATCTATTAGTCTATCTAAAAATATTTCTCTCTATTTGTCTATCTATCTATCTAATTATTTATCTATCTATCAATCTACTTATCTATCTATGTATCTATCCCTCTACACATATCTTTATATCATAATCTGTCAATCTCTCTAAATGAACATCTTTATATATGTCTTTTTGTCTATCTATATATATGTCTATCGATCTATCTATCTATATATCTATCTATCATACTTGCAATCTGTGTATTTGTCTACTTCTCTATCTATCAATATATCTATCTATCTGACTTGGTATCTTTATATATATATATATATATGTCTAACTATCTTTCTATGTATCTATCTATTGTCTGTCTATCTATCTATCTATATGTCTATTTATCTATGTGTATACCTATCTATCTATTTGATTATCTATCTTCTATCTAGTTATTTATCTATCTAACTATCTATATTTCTATGTATCTATCTATTTCTCAATGTGTCTATTTATATATTTGTCGATATGTTTATCTATCTATTTATCAATTTATTTATCAATTTATTTATCAATATATTTGGTTATTATTCTATATGTTTATCTTTCTATATCAATCTGAATCTAACTATTTGTCTATATATCTATCTATCATTCTATCTATAAATATATTTATTTGTGTATCTGTCTATTATTCTCTAAATGTACATATCTATTTGTCTATCTATCATCTGTCAATAATTTAATTTGTTTATCTATATATCTATCTATCTGTGTATATATATCTATCTATCTTTCTATTTCTTTATCTAACAAAATATCTACCTATCTATCTATATATCTATATTTCCTTCTAATCTATTGATCTATCTGATACATCTAACAATCTTTTATCTCTCTATCTGCCTATCTATCTATCTATTGATCTATCTATCTGTCTATCTTTATCTATATCAATTAGTCTATTTATCTATATGTCAATTTATATCTACATGTCTATTTATATGTCTATTTATCTATATGTCTATTTGAATATCTATCTATTTATCTATAGTCTATTTGTGTATCTATCTATTAATCTCTATATTTGTATACATATCTATCTATCTATATCGCTATCTATCTATATGTCTTTCTATCAATCTATCTATTTTTCTATATGTCTAGCTTTCAATTTTTCAATCAATCAATCTTTTGATATATATATAACTATCTATTTGTTTATTTTTCTATATGTCTATCTATCTATTTGTGTATTTTTCTATCTTTTTATCTGTCTTTGGCTATATGTATATCTATCTAAATGTATATCTTTCTATCTTTTTGTCTATCTATGTATATGTCAATATATATATATGTTTTCTGTATATATATATATATATATATGTTTTGTCTATATATATATATATATGTTTTGTGTATGTATATATATATATCTAACTATCTATCTGTCTATCTTTCTATTTGTCTATCTATTAATCTATGTATCTATCAAACTATCTTTTATTGTATCTGTATATCTATCTATCAAACTATTTGTCTTTTCTATCTATCTATCTATCTATTTGTCTATATATAAATATATATAACTATAACTATCTATCTATTTGTCCATCGTTCTATTTGTCTATCTAACTAAATATTTGTCAATCAATCTATATGTCTATTTGTCTATGTGTTATCTATCTATCTACCAGTCTTTTTTCTGTCCATCTATCTATCTGTATATGATTTTATTTGACTATTTGTCAATCTATTTATCAGCCAAATTGTCTATTTGTCTAGCTATCTATCTATTTATCTATCTATTTATTTATTTGTTTGTCTATATGTATATTTATCTATCTATAATTCTCTCTATATATCTTTCTATCTGTCTAACTATTATACTATCTGTGTCTATCTATCTATCAATTTATCTATCTATTTATATATTTATCTATTTGTCTACCTATTTATCTATCTCTCAATCTCTCAAACACAATATCTATCAATCTGTCTATGTCTATCTATCTATTTTTCTATCTATCTATCTATCTATCTATCTATCTATATGTCTATCTAAATATCTGACTAATTATCTATCTGAATATCTATCTATAAGTTTATATATATATATATATATACCTGTCTATCAATCAATTTATTTATCTATCAGTCTATTTGTCTATCTCTCTAACTAAAATTTTATCTATCTATCTATATCTCTATCTATCACTCTATCAATATATCCTTCTCTTTGTCTATCTATATATCAATCTCTCTACCGATATCTCCATATCTCTATGTGTGTATCTGTTAAAATGTCTATTTCTTTATAAGTCTAAGGGTCTATCTATGTATGTATATATATATATATATATATATTTATCTTCCTTTCTATCTATATTTGTTTCTGTCTATCTTTCTATCCATCAATTAATTAACCAATCTATATATATATATATATATATATATATATATATATATATATATATATATCTTTCTATGTATATGTATATTAGTCTATATGGCTATTTGTCTATCTATCTATTGTCTATCTGTCTATCTATCTATCTATATGTTTATTTGTATATCTATCTATTGACATTTCTATCTATTTGTATATGTGTCTATTTGATTATCTATATATTTGTCCATTTTTCTTTTTATCATTATATCTATCTATTTATCTGTCTATCTAACTATCTATCTTATATGTCTATCTTTCAATTTGTGTATCTATCTATTTATCTTTCTATATATAAATCTATTTGTCTATCTATTTATATTTATATTTGTCTAACTCTCTCCATCTATCTCTATTTATCAGCCTATCTTTCTATCTTTCTACTTATATATTTGTATATCTTTCTATCAATCAATTTATCTATATATCTATTTATCTATTTGCATATCTGTCTATAATTCTACCTATCTTTATGTCTATCTATCTATTTATCTATCTATCTATCAGTCTATCTTTCTATCTCTTTATATATTTATCAAACTATCTATTTATCTATCTTTAGGTCTATCTATCTATCTATCTATCTGTCTGTCTATATATCTGTCTATCTATCTATTTCTCTATCTTTATATCTCTTTATCTATCTATCTATATATCTATCTATCTTTCTATCTTTCTATCTATTTATCTATCTATATATGTTTATGCTTATCTTTCTATTTGTCTATATTTTTGTCTGCCTGTCTATCTATCTATGTCTGTATGTCTATATATTTATATTTCTTTCTATCTTTTATCTATCTATCTATCTATCTGTCACTTTGTTTATTTATTTATCTATCTATCTATCTTAAAATATGTATATCAATGTATTTATCTTTATGTATATCTATCTATCTATCTAATGATATGTTTATTTGTCTATCTATCTATATATCTATATTTTTATCTAATTATTTTTCACTCTGTGTTTCTATCTATTTGTCTATCTTTGTATCTATATATGTCTATCTATCTATCTATTTGTTCTTAAATCTATTTGTTTATCTATCTATCGCTTTATCATTCTATTTGTCTATATGCCTATCTTTCTATCTATCTATGTGTCTATATCTCTATCTGTCTACCTATTTATCTATCTTTCTATCTATTTGACTATCTATCTCTTTCTCTATTTATATATCTATCTATCTAACTATCTTTCTGTCTCTGTCTATCTATAAGTCTATAGGTCAATCTATCAATCTATATGTATATCTATCTATCTATCTATATATCTATCTATCAATCAATCTTTGTATCTTTTTATCTATATGTCTATCTATCTATCTATCTATTTATCTGTTTGTTTGTCTGTCTATCTGTCTATCTACATATCTATCTATCTATCCATCTAGTTATTTATCAATTTGTGTGTGTGTGTGTGTGTGTGTCTATTGTCTATTTGTCTATCTATCTATCCATTTGTCTTTCTTGATATTTCTCTAACTATTTATCTATATATCTGTATATCTATCTATTTATTAGTCTATCTATCTATTTATTTATCTATCTATCTCTATATTAGTATATCTTTCTATCTATCTATATGCTTATTTATCATTTTATATATTAGTATATCTGTCTATCTTTCTATCTTTCTATCTATCTATCTATCTATCTCTATTTGTATTTGTCTATCTATCTATTTGTGTATATATCTCTCTATCTATCTGTCTATCTATGTGTATGTATATGTTTCTATCTCTTTATTTATCTATCTATCTGTCTATTTTTCTATCTATCTATCAATATATCTATCTATTTATCTGTCTTGTTGTCAATCAATCAATTAATCTTTCTATTTATTTATCTATCTATCTATCTACCTACCTACCCACCTATCTTTCAATATCTATATCTTTCTATCTTTCTATCTATTTATATATTAATCTATCTATAAAATTTTCTACCTATCTATCTATCTATCTTTCTATCTATGTGTCTATTTATTTATTTTTATATCTATCTATCAATCTATTATTCTATCTATTTTACTTTTTGTCTATCTATGTATATGTGTATCTATCAATCTGTCTATCTATTTAGCTATTCTTCTATCATCTATCTATCTTTTTATCTCTCTATTTATTTATCTGTCTATTTGTCTATATGTATATATATATATTTTTCAATTTATTTATATGTCTATCGATTGATCTATCTATCTATTTGTCTGACTGTCTATCTTTTTACCTATCAATCAATCAATCAGTCTGTGTATCTATCTCATAATCTATTTGTGTATCTATGTATCAGTCTACAGTCTTTCTGTCAATATGTCTATTTGTCAATCTTTCTTTCTATGTATCGACCTATCTCTCTATCTATATATATGTCTCTTTCTATATATATTTATCTATTTATCTATCTATCTTCCTATATGTTTATCTATCTATCTGTATATTTGTCTATCTATCTATCTATCTATATCTTTCTATCTCTCTCTATAACTATCATTCTGTCAATTTGTATATCTATTGATAACTATCTATATGTATATCATTCTATCTAATTGTGTATCTATCAATCTGTCTTTTTATTTATCTATATATCTATCTATGTGTCTTTATATCTATCTATCCATCTGTATATCTGACCATCTATCTATCTGTGTTTGTGTCTATTTGTCTATTTCTATATCTATCTTGTTATCTTTCTATCTATTTAACTCTTTATCTCTCTATCTTTCTATCTCTCTTTAACGGTCTTTCTATCAATTTTTCTATCTTTTTTTTTCTATCTGAATATCTTACTATCTATCCATTTATTTATTTATCTATCTATCTATCTATTTATCCATATATCAGGCTATATATCTATCTATTTATCTATCTATATTTTTATCTATATATCTATCTATCTATCTATTTGTCTATTTATCTATCTAACTATTTTTTCTAACTATCTATCTATATCTCTTTCTATCTCTCTATATCTCAATTTGTCAATCTGTATAAATGTTTATCTCTTTATTGATCATTTGTATATCTATATATCTATCTATATGTCTAACTATTTATTTGTATTTCTGGCTACATGTGTATATGCCTATCTATCTATATGTATATTTGTCTATATTATCTATCTCTCTATCTATCTGTCTATTTGTCTGTCTATTTATCATTACAATAAAAATCTCAAATAGCTAGTTAAAAATCCCTTGCCATATGGGATTTTTCGTCGCTAAACCAGTAGAACGACATATTAATGATGGAAATTTCCCAAGCTAAAGCGCTCTTCATAAAAAATTAATGCTAGAAAAATTTTCTAGCTAATATTTTAATGACAACAAATTTTCTATTAAATTTTTTCTTCCCTTGCTGATTTTTATCGTAATTTAAGATTTACAGAAAAGTCTCTAGCAAAATTAACATTGTAAAAATCCCTAGCTATTTTAATTCGAAAACAATTTTCACTATTTTAATTTTTTTACAAAAAATTTGATTACATAATTTAAATTTTTATATTAAATTGAATAAAAACATAAACTATAAACCAATAATTTTAATTAACAAAAAATAAAAGTAGTTATTAAATAATTCTAATACAGTATGTTACATTGTTAAAACAAAAACATAACAAAATTTCATTACATTTTCTTTATCAATTTATCTAATGACAGTGCATAAAGTATAATTTGTCCATGAAATTGACTTTGTTTTGTCTTCCCTCGCTCCTTTGGTTACCATCTTTCTGCCGCAACAAAGATGTCCTAATCGCGCAGCATCATATCTAGTGAAAAATCCTTTTACTTTTAAAAGCTTCATATTGGGAACAATGCAGTACCATATCTATATAAAAATTAAACTAGTCAATCAAATCAAAATAAATAAATAAATAAGGTTCTATTTTGATAAATAGATAATACTGCAGTATATATGTACATATATACTAGCATTTCACTAGTTACATATATAAAACTACAGTATATATGTACATATTTTCTACTGTAAAAAATATTTTGTTTTCGAAAAATATGCAATACAACTTATACCTTATGTATAATACTACAATTTATATGTACCTATATATATATATATGTGCATGTGTGTACATACATTGACTATGTATATATATTATACTGAAAACTCTTGGTATTAGGTTGCTTCAATTCTTTTATACTATATCTATTATTACTTAATTCACCATAGTTTATATAGTGTAATTATTTTCAAATAATTATAAATGGAATTATTTGGAACAATAACTATTAAAACTCAATCTCATTATTTGTCTAACATAGAAAATCTTAGAATGATTAATGTATTAAACATGGAGCAATACTACATAAACTTATGTATGGAACTAATACCCATTCCAAATTGAGCACAATGAAGAATAATAATCTGCTTACATCACTCGGAAAAAAAAATAGTCAATTAAGTAACTTATACCTATGATGTGGCCATGAATGATTCTCTTGCAACCCCAGTGAATAAACCAGCTTAACTAGATTGATGACCACAACAACATTAACAGAAACCTAGAGCTCCCAAGCCAAAACATCAGATTCATTGCCAACAAGATCAATAGAAACCACAGATTCCAAAACATTAGATATCATAAAATCATAGTGCAAAGGAGGAATGACATTAGGCACCTCTGAAATGTTATAAACTACACATTCATTAATAATCTGGTATTCACTACTTGATAGAGTTTCCTTTAACTCGCATATCTAGAAACACATTATCAAATGCATCATCCTTTGAGGAATTCATTCAATAATTAAAAAATAATGCATGATGACAATAGAATGAAGCATAAAAATAATCATCCAAAGCTAAAGGAAAAGCACCATTCTTGTTGTACTAGGAAAAAAACTCATTTTTGTTAATTTTTTGCAACAAAAGTGTCACAATTAATTTCTTTTCAAATATGAACCATAAATATTAAACAAACAATCAAAACAAATTTGAATATTACAAGTCCATTTATTCTCTGGTTACCTATATTTAGTTCTATCCTAAAAATATCAATATATTGGATTATTTAGAAAAGCAGGTCTTCAAATCAAAGTTATTCATAGAATGAACACACATGACACACACAAAAAGAGTACCCTTAAAGCAGCCTCAATATGTGATATTTGATGCAATAGATCTCTATGTTTCGACTATTAGGGAATGAACGAACTCGTTGATGAAGTCGATGTAGTGCAGAGCTCCATTTTTGAATTGCGTGCCACCACCAAGAAAAGTAAGATATTCACCTGTAACTTTAACCCAATTATGATATCCCTCCACTTCTACAAGCTTTGTATGTGGAACATTGTGGTACCATATCTGTACGAAAATTAAACCAGTCAATCAAATCAAAATAAATAACTAAATAAGATTATGTTTTGATTAATATATAATACTACAGTATATATGTACATATATGCTAGCATTTCACTAGATACATATATAATACTGTAGTATATATATATACATATATACAGTTGTAATCGGAGATTGAAGCTACATGATGCTCATTCACGAGCATCTTGTACAAATCCTTGAGAGCAGCTCCTAACATCTTCTCCAATCAGAGGTTTATGCCCAATCCAAGCAACCAAATCAAATTAAAAACAAAAAAAACAAAAACTTTCACAGCTTAATGTTGTGTCGAACCTGTTACAAGCTCCCAGAGAATTCAACTACTCACCTCTTTCTTGTATTTGAGGTCGTAAGGCATCTTATCCAGCTCATAAAACTCTGATGCAGTAATATCCACCCATATGAAAACTTATACAGAACGAGAATACAAGATTATTCTCGCGCTAACTTATTTGGTGGCCCTGCCTGATTCAACCACAATTTCTATTCAAATTACAAGTGACTTTACTTTTTTTTTGAAACTTTAATCAGTGAGGAGAACAAGCTTGATCATTTTCAAAGCTTCTTTAAAATAGTACTCATGTCTACTATTTCTAATATATTTATTTTTGTAATATTTATATAAATTTTGTGTTTATCTACATTGAGCATTATTTTTTTAGAATCCTCTATTATTTTTATTTTTAATTATATTAAAATAAGTCATACTACAAAAATTCATTTATTAAACCTAAAATTTTTTTGTACCTAGGGATACTTAAGATTCAAATTAGAAACGGATCTTTGAGTTTGGTTATTATTATCTAAATTAAAATTATCTAAAATATTAATTTCATTTTTATTTAATTCACTATGGTCCATTTTATTAGAAGGAATAAAGATGTATATATAGTAGAAGAAAAATATCTTAGTATTTCATTATAGTCTATTATATCAACGTAAAATAAAAAAATACATATAATGTTCCTTACAAAATTAAATTTTCATCACAACATTTTCATTATTTCATTGTTCATTGGACAACATCACTGATATATTAGAAATTTATATAAAATTAATATTTACATATGTTAAAATATGAAATATTATAAAAATAAACTAGTAAAAATAAAAAAAAAAATAAAAAAAAATAATAAATTTTATTTTATCTTTTGATTTTGAAAATCATAGATAATCATACAAAGAAAACTAGAATATAAAGAAAAAATATAAATTTTTTATCTACTTAGAAAAATAATTGAATTTTTAAAATTAATTTTTTAATGTTGGATTTGGACTTGATAGAATCTAAACAACTGATTGTTGATGGTTAAGTAATGGCTAGAATAGCCATTGTGTCAAAATTTAATTCATTAATTAATAATCTAAAATGACTATAGGTTGTGACACGCCAACAATCCCAGATGATGCATCCATCTGGCATGATTAGACACTCATTATTTATAAAAAAGAATATAGTGCATGAGATCACATGCCGAGCTTGAATTGGGTGTCCAGCTTGACCTAACCCATTGCATTAGTAGTTTTAAAACAAACTTGGCATGTGAGATCAGGTTGATAGTTTCAACCTGATCGGTAGCACTCGAGAATGACCTGAACACGATTTGTCAACCATGACAAATTTGACTAGGGCGGGTTGGTGATTTGGATAATGTTGTGTTGCATGATATTGCGGCACAGGGGGCTTCCCTCCAGAATCAGCACAGCCCATGCAAAATGGTCGTGCAGCTAAGCTGCTCAACATATTTTCCACCTCTAATGATAGTCTAACCTTAGCAGGTTAAAAATTCAAATATTTTGATGACATGGCACCCAGTTTTTGTCCCTCAAAAGAACACAAGGAAAAGAAGTTCCATTAAACTTTTAAGTCAATTCACACCCATGAGGTGCTACACTATTTTTATTAATAATGCCGATGTAAATGCCTTAGGTTGAATCTCACCCAGTCAGTTTGTGTATTACCAAGTTCAATTATGTGGCCTTATTCCTTTGGCCTTCAAAAGGTTCTACACTACATTTTCATCCAGAGCACAATAAAATTATCTTATCATATTGGCATACCCTTATAAATAGAAATTTAATAAGAGTTTAAGTGCTTAATGGACATGCCCATTGATAAGAACCTTCTTGAGAACCATCCATTATTGTGATACTATGTATCTCATACTTTAGCATGCTTCTCTCTCTCAAGAGATCTCTAACCTTGATCAAAGGGATCAGATAAGCAAATATTGACAGAAAGAAAATATACACTCCATGTAAGAAATAAACAAAACACAAATGAATGCTTACTTCTTGCAAAATGTTGCTAGATGTATCACCTTCTAGAGCTTTCAATCATGCAGTAACCTACATGAAAATCAAAATGCACAACATAGTAAATAACAAAATTAAATAAATGACATCCAAAGAAAAAAGTAGAAATTGCCCACCCTAACTCTAAATGGGTTCTTCGGTCGTGGTTCCAAGGCCACAACACCTACAGCTTTATCAAGAAGAGAAACAAGTAAATTGCAACAGCATGTGAATCCTTGGCATATGCACTCAACCCCATCTTAATCTATAACAAGAACTGAGATAAATATTAGGAGCTGACATTAAAATAGTATGATAGATATCATAAATGAACCAATTGATATGTTCTTGTTACACATTGTCCTGAACAATTCAGAGTGGTTTAGTTTCAACAGAAATACTAAACAAAGTTAGGTAGCAGTTTAAAAAGTCATGGAGGAGAGATGCAAAACAAAAATAATTTAACAACAGTATGCATAAATAGAATCAAAGATGAGAGTGACAAATTACCTGGACAAATAGTTCAAGCCTATTACCTATAGGAATGAGATTCATGTTATGATCAAAACAAAACACATGGGCTCTACTCCCCGAGCTTTTGGCATCAAAAATAATGGCATATCTCTTCAACTCCCATGTTTTCTTGTGACCCATCTCATAATATCCCTGATTAGGCATGAGGAACAACACAAACACCACCAACAAGAAAACCTAGTTTGCTATTTATGGTAGTATTTTTCACTAATATAGCAAAAGTTTTTCTGCTCTATAAAAGATGATACATGCTTTGATTAAAGATGAAAAAATTGGCACAATTGACTATCATCTCTACCCATATAAATAATAAAATTGTGTTAACCAAATTTTGTTTTCCAAAACCATCAATTTCATTCACCATCCAACCTTCAAAGCATCGGAACAACATTCAAAGTTACATATTCCACTATTTGTATAGTAATCAAATATTTCCAGAAAAGTGATGTGAATTCATTGTACATGTGATAAAAAGAAAATCAAACACTCTTTTCAACATATTTGATCCTCTGATAGAAATAGTCCACATGAACTGTGCACCAAAGAAAGCAAACTTTCTATCACGAAAATAAAGTGTTTCAGGTTAAGGTAAACAAACTTGCAAGTGAACAAATATATTCTAGGGTATGAAATAGTCATCTTTATCCCCACAAACTATGTCATATTCTACAATTGTGATTCCTTTTTCATCACACAATTGTGCACTAGATTGCTTTAACCATTATAAGGCAACACTGCAATTAGCCAATTTTTTCTTGAATTCTGATGGAGCCACAATTTTCTGCAGCACAATTGACTCATGGATGAGACTTTAAGTTTATTTTCTACCCAGAGTAACAATAGTGGAGGAAAGAATGAACCAAAAGAATAGATGGATTATTATTTATGAGCTGCATTGCGCGACAAAGTCGCACCCCATCATGAAGTTCACCAAATAAATCTTTTATTTTGAAGTCATATTCAACAAGAAATCCCTACCATTTCTTAAGCAATTAGCCATTGATATAAGTTGACAGATAATCTATATAGACTGCATGAATTATAATGCAGTAGGTACCAGAAGCTTGTTACAAATGGATTGTATACCTGCTCAAATGTTAGTTTGCACCCAATTGCCACTAAATGTGAAAGAAGATTACCTTCTCCATACATTACATCTAATGACAGAAAATTTAAGCACAACATTGAAGAAAGAATGTCAACCATTAGCAAATAGATGCCATGAGAAAATGCATTTTCTTCAACAGATCATTCCTATTGTACCATTAATGACTTGACGGTTAGACTTGATGCTAGATTGGGCCATTAAAAAGGAGGAGAACCTTCGTCTTGTCCATCGATACTAGTTCAAAGGTAGGAAGCTTTGGGATTTAGCTCTGTCGAGCATAAGGACTAGCAGCAAAAGCCTTTTTAATATGATGTTGCCTAGTTGTTCATAGTAACCTGGTCGATATAATCTTTCAACCATTTTGTTATATGCATAAGCTTTGGCAAGTGAATCATGAGAGAAGGAATTTTTTGATCTAAATTGGATTCTCCATTTGGCAGCAAGGAGTCGGCACCAAAAATCATGTACAGATTGATTCTAAGCCAAGCTGGGTTATAATGTAGATAATAAAATCGGGTAGTGTAACTTTTAAGAACTAGCATGGCTTTCCTTTCAGTCCAACATCTGTTATAATATGGTAGTGTGACTTCATCATTAGCCCCTCTCCATCAATATTCTACGAATCAGATAATAAAATTTACTCCACTACTTGGAAATGAAAGCTGTAATGTAGCACTTCTCTTCAGTTAATAAACAAGAATGAATGTTAATAGAAAGATCAAGTTATTGTTAGATTCTGACCTTAACAAAACTGCCCATGACACTAAAAAACTCATTGTAGTCGATGAAATCCAAATGAACTTCCATCCTCTGCTTCAAAACATCAAAACTACAGACATCCTTCAAAGAATTTTAGAGTGTACCATATAGAAATTACGAACTCAACGAAGCATCCTTTTCCTTGTCTGACTCATCCATAGGCTTCCATGTTAAATCAGAGCATCAGTGAAACTTCTATAGTAAGCCGATTACAATATTTTATAGTTTTGATCTTGGAATATTCAATGGATAACCGAGGCATGATAAATGAAAGTGGAAAAACAAAGGATAGAAATGATGAATGCGATGATACCAACACAAATGATGATGGAAAGGCTTGCTGCCACTGTATCGAATAGGCATTGCGCAGATAAAGTGAGGAGCAATGACATCTCTCTGGTACTGTTGAAAATATCAAAAAACACGGCAACCACACCCCAATTTTTTATGATGAAAACCAATTGGGTAATTTTTGATGACTTATACCATGCCAAATTCCAGACAATTAATATTATGGATAAAAAATAGTATTATGGTGCAAAAATGGAAAATAATTGCATTTTATATGCTTAAATTACTGAAACCAATTTTATCCTTTCCCAATGATGGCAACTTAAAAATTTTATATGCTTAAATTTTTTAGAATTCATATTAATTTTTATGAAGATAATATGAAATAATTTTAAAGCCAAAATTTCATATTATTTGATATAATTTATAATTTATAAAATTCTAAAAATTACTTAAAGTGAGAAGATTATTAAAAAAAGTTATATTTATTATTTTAATAAAGAAGAAATATTAAAAGCTAATAATAAAAATCTCGCTCAATTATTTAATTCTTATTAATTTCAGTAGGTGTAAAGATCTATGTATTTATCTTTAAATATCAATTTATTTTCTTTTAAAGTTAATGAAAATTTTGAAATTATTTGTATACTTAAAATTTTCAAATTTTTTAGTAATTATTTTTGTAAAAGTTTTCTATAATCAATAAACTATATTTTTAACGTAAATAATATTAATATTTACTAGTTTATTCGTTACTTCAGATATGTTTGTAAATATTGCTTATTTAATTATATAATAAATTAATTTAGCTTTTTATTAGTAGAAATTTTAATATATGTTCATTTATTTTTTAAAATATCTTAAAAATTATTATAATTATAGAATTAATTATTATTTAATGTTTTTAATACAAATTTTTAAATTTCATAAATTAAAATTTTAGAAAAAATTTAGTATAATTTTTTACAAATTTTATAATCATTAAAATAGTTATTATTTTCTTTATTAATATAATTTTTTTGTATTTAAATATTTTTGAAATTATTTATTTATAATAACCTATTTTTAGAATTATATGAGGAGAATATGTTTTTAATGGATTGGTCATTTATAGATAATGGCATATGTACCTTTATTATACAAAATAAAATAAAATATTAAAACAAATAAATTATTAAAAAAAATTAAATCATTAAAGATTAGTAATTAAAAATATCTCGAGCCCAAATAGTTAGGGAAAAATCCCTATATAAATGCATATATTTTGTGAAAAATAAAATTTAATAAATAAATGCTTGCAATTAAATATAAAATAGTAAAAAAAATTCAGATATTTATTTTGTGATGAATTATTTCTCGGTTTAATTAGTTAGGGATACACCATCAGTAAATCCATTACTAAGTTTTCAGCTTTTCTTTACATGGAAATCTACGATAATATTAGCGACGGAAAGTTTTAAATCGAAAATTTTTATCACTAATCCTTCACTAATTCGTCACTAATCCATCACTAATTTTTAATTCAATATAAAATCAAAAAACCCTTGAAATGCCCTAGCTAATCCTTCCCTATTTAGCTAGGGAATTTTCCAAGATAAATTTCCTGAGCTAAACTTACATTTTCTTATAGTGATCTATCTATCTATCTATCTATATGTTTGTCCGTCTTTCTATCTATTTATCTACCTATCTATTTGTCTATCTATGTGACTATCTATCAATCTGTCTATCAATTTGTCTATCAATCTGTCTATCTATCAATCTATCTATTTGTTTAAGTATCAATCTATCTATTTTTCTATCAATTTTACTATCTTCTATATTTCTTTCTATCAATTTATATATCTATCTTTCTTTCTATCAATCAAACTGTATATCTATCTATCTATATAACTATATGTCTATCTATCTGTCTATTTATCTATTTAATAATCTACCTATATTTCTATCTATCTATATATGTATGTATGTATGTATCTATCTATTTATTAATCTATCTATCTATATATTTATCTATGTATCAGTCTTCTATCTATCTATGTATCTATCTATTTGTCTCTCAATCTGTCTAATAATTAGTCTTTCAATTTGTTTATCATTCTTTCTATTAATTTGTGTATTAATATATCTATCAATCTTTCTATCAATATGTCTAGCAATCTGACTATCAATCAATCAATTTATCTATATATTGACATGTCTATCTATCTATTTATCTATCTATTTATCTATCAATTTCTTTCTATCTATCTATTAGTCCATCTTTTATTTTTGTTGTCTTTGTCTGTCTATCTATCTATATATCTATGTGTCTATCTACTTGTCTATCTATCTATCTATAGGTCTATATATCTATCTTTTTATCCATCTATCAATCCATTTATCTATCTACATGTCTATCTATCTTTCTGTCTAACTGTCTATCTATCTATCTAACTATATATCTATCTAACTAACTATCTGACTATTTATCTATCTATATGTCTATCTATGTGCATATCTATCTATCTATCTATCTCTTTATCTATCTCTTTGTCTATCTATTTTTTTATCTATCTCTCTATCTGTCTATCTATCAATATGTTTATTTATTTATCTATCTATATATTTGTCTATCTATGTACCTATCTATCTATCTATATATCATTTTATCTATCTATCTATCTATCTATCTTTGTATCTATCTAACTTTCTATCTATCTATCTACTTATTTGTATTTCTATATGTCTATCTATCAGACTATATATATATATATCTCTATCTATATCTATCTTTCTTTTTGTCTATTTTTCTCTCTATCGATCTATCAATGTAGCTATCAGTCTATTTATCTATCTGACTATCATTTTATCTATCTATCTATCTGACTGTCTATTTGTCTGCCTGCCTGCCTGTCTATCTATTTATCTATCTGTATTTCAATCTGCCTTTTTAATTATCTAATAATCTATTGATTTATTTGTCTATCTATCAATAAATCTATATATCTATCTTTTTGTCTATCTATTTGTCTATCTATATGTTTATCAATTTTCTATTTATTCATCTAAGAATATGTTTATCAATCTATTAACAATCTATCAATTTTTTAGTCTATTAATCAATCTATCTATCTATCAATTTGTCTATCAATTTCTCTATTAATTTGTATATCAATTTGTCCATCAATCTATATATCAAATTTTTTTTTCATATGTCTATCAATCTGTTTATCAATTTTTCTATGTATTATTTATTTATTTTTCTATTTTTCTATCTATTAATCTATCAATCATCAATCAATCAATCTATCTATCTATCTATCTTTTTGTCCCTCTATCAGTCTATCAGTCTTTTTGTTTATCTATCTATCTATCTGCCTATTTATCTATCATCTTTTTATTTGTCTTTTATCTATCTATCTATCTATCTATTTGTCTATATATCTATCTATCTGTATATCTATCTATCTATTAATATATCTGTCTATCTGTCTATCTTTCTATATATCTATTTGTCTATCTATCTATCTATCTGTTTATCTATCTATCTATTTATCTATCTATCTATTTGTCTATCTATCTATTTATCTGTCTATCTATCTATCTAATAATCTATCTATCTATCTATATATCTTTATATCTATCTATTTATCTATCTATCTATCTATCTATCTATATGTTTTCCTATCTATCTATCTATCAAATTATCAATCAATCTATCTGTCTATCAATCAATCTATCTATTTGTCTATCAATCTCTCATTTTATCTATTTAACATTTTATCTATCATTTTGTCTATCTATCTATCTATCTATATGTCTATCTATCTATCTATCTATCTATCTATTTGTCTATTTATCTGTCTATATATTTGTCTATCTATATGTCTACCTACCTATCTATCTATCTATACGTCTATTAATCTATCAATCTATCTATCTATAAATCTATCTATAAATCTATCTCTCTAACTATTTATCTATTTTTATGTGTATCTATTTGTCTATTTATTTATTTATTTATTTATTTGTCTGATCATTTATTTTCTATCGATCTGTCTATCTCCATGCTTGCTTGATTGTCTTCCTTTTTGAATGTGTTTCTTACAGTTTATCTATCTATCTGTTTGTCTGTATATTTTTATATCTATTTGTCTGTCTATCTGTCTATTCGTTTATATGTCTATTTGTTTATATGTCTATCTGTCTATCACTACCAAAAGCCTAAGTGGCTAGGGAAAGTTCCCTACTATTTAGTCTTATTCCATCACTAAAATAAAATAATAATGGATTTACAATAAAAATTATCCCAAGCTAAAGTGCTCGTCACAAAATATTAATAAAAAACAAATTCCCTAGCAAATTTTTGATAGACAAATTTTCCAGCTAATTATATTTTTCCCTTTCTTAATTTTGATCATAATTAAGAATAGTAAATTATATTTTTAGATTGAATATATACAGAAAACTTTCTAGGAAAATTAGAGAGGGGAAAATCCGTAGCTATTTTTATTCCAAAACGTTTTTTACAAATTTTTTTTTTACAAAAAATTTGATTACATATGTTTAAATTTTTATATTAAACTAGAAAAAAACATGTACTATAAACCATTATTAATAATTAATAAAAAGTAAAAGTTATTAATAAATTATCTGATACAATAATTACATAGTTAAAACAAAAACATAACATAGGTATATAATCATTTAAAACTAAATCATCATCGTCATCATTAGTTTGTGTCTTTTGTGCTAGGCTCTCTTTGCATGGGTACTATGCTGAAACTCGATGTGCTATTTATCTCGTCACGTCTGCTAACTATGACTCCATTTAGGTCATATGCTGTTGCATTGTATTTATCATATTTTTCATCTCATCATTCACTTCTTTCATTTCCTGCATTTCTTCCTTCTAAAGAGTTATTTGAAGATCCATAGAACCCTCAACTAGAGAGAAACAACTTTCATACATTTCTCCATGAGTTCTTATAATAAAATAAAAAATAAAAAAATTGTGCTAGTTATATTTAAATTAAATGTTATATTTTTCATTACATACTTAACTTTCAACATTTACTATAGCATACAGATAGTTATGGAACAACCAAAGTATTACCCACTTTCATAACAACTATATAGTTTTTACTAAGTTGATTCAACATGGAAAATCACTCTCTTTGATACATATAAAAAAAGAACCTAACAAACCAACCCACATGTTTCACACACTACACCATGGCTACATCAAACATACATATGGTTCATGTCCAATACATCAAGCACACATGCACGTTCACTGCACCATGCACACACTATGCACTTCCAGGCAGTTATGCACCTTGGCTATGCATCTAAGGGATTACATCTCATGGCATCATTGCCCGCTAGACCATGCTAACACTAACAACATATGCTTGCAAAATAAATTAAACACTAATAAGAACTTTAAAAAACACCTTTCGTAGTATCATCTACAATCTCGAGCCACATGATTCAATTGTTACATTCTCTATTGGTGAACTGGCCTATCAACATTACATGCATTAATGAGGGCCTCAATTGGTATTGATTGAACATAATATAAGATTTGAGTTACTATAAATATACTCCTTCGCTGTTCCATTGTGCACGAACTCATAAACAAGCATATTGCCACCCTCTTGACAATATCCAATGAATTGCACTAAGTTTCTGTGATGTATTCTTAAAAGTAAAATCATCTATAAGAGATGCAGAAATAGTCCAAACAACAATTAGCAGCTACAATTTTTAGATAAAAAGAAAGAAGACATTTTAGAATTATGCGTTAACCTAGAAGTTATCACGAATTAAAAAAATATAATGCTTGCTTATGATTTTTATTTGCTGAGATATGTTTCTAGTTTGTATATAGTTCAGTCAATGAGCTCCTCATAGTGTTAATTTTGCTCCATTCTTGACCCTCTCATCCAACATAAAATGTGCCTTTTCAAAATGAAACATAATGTCGAGATCACACTGACAATTAAGAAATCGGAATTCAAAAAAAAAACTAAGTTAAATTACTTCATGTGAAGAATTGAAAGATGAGGCAAATAAGTGCATCGTGTTGCAGTTAAATTCCACTGCATTCCAAAAATGACGATCCATTTTTATAACTAATATATGTATGAATTCTAAAATCCCAAACTCATTCTGCAATATGTATGATTCTACTCACTAATATCATTGCTCATTTAATAGCAAAAAAAATAAAAATAAAAAACAAATAAACAAAACAAATAGATTTAGCTCAACTTGATTTAGAATAACACACACTTGAAATATATCTTATGTACAATATTGTAGATGCGATAGGAACTTACTCCATCATTGTCAATGTCAACCCAGATAAATAAAGATGCATAGGACTGGTATATAATTTTGTAGTTATGATACTCCACAAATGACCACTGCAAAGAGATCACAATACAGAAGCAACTTCAAATAGTGGAACATGAGAAAAACCCATGGCTGTGAAGAATCCACATCTATGAGAAATGAAATTGGAAAAAAAAGTAATAAGATAATAAAAAAATAAAAATGACCTACTACTCTGTGTGAGTAGGGCATTCCCGAAAAACTTCACTTCTAGGGCACGCCGTTCTTCAATAGCTTGCCATTCATAGTTGAACTTCCATCATTATATGGTAAATAATAGTTATTAAATTATTGATTTGAACTTACATCTTGATAAAAATATATCATATGAATAGAAGTGTGGCATATCTTTTTAGTTGGTAAAAATTATTAGGTGGTGTTTAAAAAAGGTAAACCAAATTATTCCAGTTCAACAATATTTCAAAATTAGTTTAGTTGATTGTGATGATTGTATGTAGCAAAAAGAGATCCAGATAGTGATTATCACTTATAAATAACAAGAATAATGTTTCTTCGTGATATTACTATCTATAAAGGCTAGACATAGAAGAGCCTACAGATTCTCCAACAGGTTTTTTTACTACTATTTTCTCCATCGATCCATTTTTTTCCTGATTTAGATGGACATAGAGTGTGCAGAAAGGAAAAAAATGAAGAAATATTTAATTGACAAGAGGACGTGGTTGTACAAGTTATTTACAGTGCACTTGTTTTACTTTGTGCACGAAAACTTATGTGAACAAAGAGGCAAGATAAATGTCATGCCTTGTCATTTTAGCTTTAAAAATAATACTCAGTGCTACCCTAATCACATCCTTCAATTTTGCCCAGATCTGGTTTAGTGGTGTTTCATTTCTTTCCACTAATGAAAATATTTTCTAGCTTTAATTCCCTCTGTGCTTTCATTTCAGTATGCCCATCTATAGCAGAGGAAATGTTTCTAGTAAAAACAACAACAATAGCAGCAATCATGTTTACAAAAAAGACAACCAATTTTTTTGATGGATTTGATGAAGAAGGATGTGTAGAAGTATTAAGAAATGGGAGTGGAGAAAATAAGAGATGCTTAACAATAGATCAAGTGAAAGCTTTTGATAAGAACTTTGAAGTTGAGAACAAGCTTGAACCAGAGAGGAAAAACAAACTGGCTCATGAACTTGGCTTGCAGCCAAGACAAATAGCTGTTTGGTTCCAAAACTACCATGCTAGGTAGAAAACCAAGCAATTAAAAAAATTATGGCCTCTTGAAAGCAAATTATGACTCACTGAAGCTCAATTATGAAGTCCATGAGCATTATTATGAAGCCTTGATAAAATAGATTAGGGAACTGAAGGCATAGGTCAACGCTAAAAACAAGGAGAGTTGTAGCTTGTTCAACAAGTGGAAGGGTCATTTTTCAGAAATATATGGGAAGGAGTTGAAGAGTGGGTCATCAGATAGTAATTCAAGTGCGATCCTAAATGATTTTAACAATTCGAATCCTGGGATTTTTTTTATCTGGTAGAAAAGCTGTAGCAAATCATATATTAGATCACGAAAGTCAAGCATGGAATCATGGATTAATACATACAGACAGGAAATGTGGTTGAAGATTACAGAAGCATGGAATCAAACTGTGTTCATCATAGTTCCTCTCCCGAAAGGAATTGTGATGAATAGTGAACATAAGTGACTTTTAGGATTTTATTTATAACCATAAAATAAATAAATAATATATAAATAATGATTATAAATTTTAATGAATTCATATATTTTTATGAATATAATATGAAATAAATTTATAAGCATACAATTTCATATTATTTGATATATTTTATAATTTATAAAAATCCTAAATTAACTTAAAATGAGAAGATAATAAAAAAAATTATTTATTATTTATTATTTATTAAGAATGGAATATAAAAAAGTTAATATTAAAAATATTACACAATGGTTTACTTGTTATAAATTTAAGTAGGGATAAAAATAAAACTTGAATTCAAATAAACTTAGGGTTAGTTTGGTAGCACTCTTTAATTGTGTTAATAAGACAAAAAATTATTTTATGTTTTTTTAGGACAAAAAATATCATTAGTAATTTGTTTAAAAATTTTTTGAAACTCTAAAAAAATACTTAAAGTGTTCTTTTAAAAAGCACATAGAGATATTTTTTTACAACACTTGAAGTGTTCTTTTAATAATTCAAATATTTTTGTAAATATTTTTTAAAAAGATTCCTATAATCATAAAAATATTTTTTTAAGTTTTATTAATATAAATAATTACTTGTTTATTCATTATTTCAGTTTTTTTGTCAATATTTTTTTTATAATCATACAAATTATAATTGTAGTTTTGTATTAATACAAATAATTATGTATGTTTATTTATTAAATCAAAAATTTTAAAAATTGTTCATACTAAAAGAATTAATTATTTTATGTTTTTATTAAAACATATATTTAAAAATCTTTATTAATTAAATCTAATATTATTTTTTAAATATTTTTAAAATTTTATAATCCAACAAATAGTTAATTTAGGCTTTATTAATATAAATTTTTATTCGTATTTTTATATATTTTGTAATTATTTATTTATAATATCCTATTTTTATAATTATATGAGAATTAGGCATCTATCAAGGATCCCTAATCCATATACCATGACGAACCTTTAATATACAAAAGTATATCAAATATTAAAACAATATATATATATATATATATATATATATAATAATTCATTATAGATTAACAACAGAAATAATCTTGAAGTAAATAGCTAGAAAAAATTCCAAAGCTAAATGTATATATTTTGTGAAATTTATTATTTAAGGACAAATCACTGGCTATAAATATATAATTGTAAAAAAAATTTTCAAGATAATGATTTAGCGAGGAATTTTATCTTGATCTAATTAGCTAGGGAAGATTCATCTATAAAGATATTGCTAAATTTAGCACCATTCTTTGTACCAAAATATATTACAATATTAGCTAGGGAAATTTATATATAGAAAATTTCCATTTATAACCCATCACAAATTCATCACAAATTTGTCATTCAAAGTAAAATCAAACATCTCTTACTATTCTCTAGCTAATCCCTCACAAATTAGCTAGGGATTATTTCCCTAGCTAAATTTTCGTAGCTAAATAGATAATTTCTTGTAGTATCTATCTGTCTATCTTTCAATCTATCTATATGTCTATCTATCTATCTATATATCTATGAATATATTTGTTTATCTATCTATCAATAGAACTATATATCTATTTGTTTATCTATATGTCTATCTATCTATCTACCTATCTATTTGATTATCTATATGTCTATAAATATATAATTACTTGCTATAAATATATAATTGTAAAAAGAATTTTCAAGATAAAGATTTAGTGAGAGATTTTATCTTGATCTAATTAGTTAAGAAAGATTATTCTCTAAAGATATTGCTAAAACAAGCACCATTCTTTCTGCCAAAATCTATGAGAATATTAGCTAGGGACATTTTTAAATAGAAATTTTCCATTTATAATCCATCACAAATCTATCACAAATTTATCATTCAAAGTAAAATTAAACATGTCTTGCTATTCCCTAGATAATTCCTCACAAATTACCTAGGGATTATTTCCCTAGGCAAATTTCCATATCTAAACAGACAATTTATTTTAGTATATATCTGTGTATCTATCTATCTATAAATATATCTATCAATCTTTCCATCTATGTATCTATGAATATAATTGTCTATATATCTGTCAATATATGTATTAATAATCTATCTATTTGTTTATCTATATGTCTATCTATTTATCTATCTATCTGTCTATCTATCTATCTATCTATTTGTCTGTCTATTTGTATATCTATTTGTATATTTGTCAATCTACCTATTGATCGATCGATCGATCGATCTATCTATCTATCTACTTGTCTATCTGTCTATCTATTTATCTATCTTTCCATCTATCTATCTGTCTATCTTTTCATCCATCTATCTGTCTATCTTTATAAATATCTATCTGACTATCTATTTATTATCTATTTATCAATCTATTTGTCTATCTATTTGTCTAACTATCTATAAATATGTCTATAATTTATCTATCTATCTATTTATTTGTCTATCTATAAATAGCTAGCAAAAATTCCAAAGCTAAATTTATATATTTTGTAAAAATTATTATTTAAGGACTAATCACTTGCTATAAATATATAATTGTAAAAAAAATTTTTCAAGATAATGATTTAGTGAATGATTTTATCTTGATCTAATTAACTATGGAAGATTCAGCTCTAAAGATGTTGCTAAATTTAGAACCTTTCATTGTGCCAAAATCTATGACAATACTAGCTAGAGATATTTTTAAATAGAAAATTTCCATTTATAATCCATCACAAATCCATCGCAAACTTTTCATTCAGAGTAAAATCAAACATCTCTCGCTATTCCTTAGATAATCCTTCACAAATTAGCTAGGGATTATTTGCCTAACTAAATTTCAATAGCTAAACAGACAATTTCTTGTAGTATCTATCTGTATATCTATCTATCTATCTTTAAATTTATCTATATGTCTATCTATCTATTTATATATCTATGAATATATTTGTGGATCTATCCGTCAATATATATCTATCTATCTATTTACTATATGCCTATTTATCTATCTATCTATCTGTTTGTTTATCTATCTGTATATCAATCTATCTATTTGTCTGTCAGTTTGTATATCTATTTGTCTATTTGTATATCTATCTATCTGTCTGTCTATCTATCTTATTAATCGATCGATATATCTATCTATATATCTACCTATCTATCTATTTTTCTATCTATCTATCTATCTATCTTTTTATATATGTATATGACTATCTATCTATTATCTATTTATCTATCTATCTATCTATTTGACTATCTATCTATAAATATGTCTGTAATTTGTCTATCTATCTATTTATTTATTTCTCTATCTATCTATCTATCTGCCTATATATATGTTTTTCTAGCTAGCTAGCTATCTATCTATCTATCTATCTATCTATCTATTATTCTATATATCAATCTATCTCTCTATTTGTCTAACAATCTGTCTAACTATAAATCTATCTATTTGTATATCCATCTATCTATCTATTT